>BMAO01024229.1:0-249616 GCA_019973975.1 Trichonephila clavata
ATCAAATTAAAGGTCTATATCTACTCTGTGTGACTTAAGTCTTACTGTGATCAATCCGTGTCAATCCCAAAAGTTCTAGCCATTAAACATAAAAAACCAACATACGTTCGTAGGAGTTACATGCTGTGCTAACTGTTATGTTTTTATAATTTTTAATCGAACTTGAGCCCAATTTGAAAGTTAAATCAAGAAATTACCTGTCTATGACATGTATTTTTAAAAAAACCCTTTAAAATCTGCAAAATCTTTTTCAGACGAAATGATTGAACTACCGACTGGAAAATGAGGCTCGTAAGTGTTTCTTGTAGAATGAACAAACCCGATATATACCGATGGTTGTTGAAAATTTCCATTCGCGCGCACTGACAAAAAATGTCTACCACATGGCTAGGGAACTCAAGAGGACCATAAAATGTGGGTTGTTTTTTATTTCAACTCAATTTCATTTTTTGGGGTTTCCGTGCGCCAGATCGGGAAAATTGACCACTGTGAGACGCCTTCATCTGAATAATAATCGATTAGGGCATCACTGATTTTAGATAGTAGGTTTTGTAATAAATCAAAAGCCTCTTGAAGACTGAGCTTCTTTTTTCTAGACACTCTAAGAAAAGGAAAATAATAAACATAATAGTACCTTGAAAAAAACTCATATTATTGTTAAATCTCAGTTACATATAAAGAAGTGGTCGCGGTAGCCAAATGGTCAAGGCATCGGATCATGGCTAGCGTGTAATGAGTTCGAGCCCAGTACCACTGAAGACCCTCGAGAGCTCAAACGTCCTCTCGTTGGTGTGGTGTAGTAGTTAGAAGAGGAGGGTACCAGCTCAGGTGTCGTCCGCGTCACTTGACTATGGTTCAAATTACTCGGTTAGTCACCAAAAGCCTTCGTGTATAGCTGAACAATGCGACGCTAATATTCACTGACAAATAAAGAAATTAGAGTGTTGCTAATTTTTAATAAATGATATAAATAATTGTGTGGTAAAAAAAAACTCAGATTCTAAGTTCAATTTTTTAAAATGTTAAAATAAAAGAATAAAAAAGAAAAATAAATAAGTTAAGCAAAAAGAAATGCTAAAAAAGGTATAACTCTATTGCACTATAGTGGTGACGCTACAGCACATTAAAAAACAACAATAAGCTACAAGGATGAAAAAACCCAGCTCTAACACCCAGTGTGCTCTGTGGGTATTTATAAGTACCATAAAGTTATTCCACTGTAAAGTTAATTACATACAGTCAAAGTTAATTACTTAAAATAAATAGTCAAATCGTTTTCGAAGGTCTTAACTAACTAACAAACAAAAAATAAGGCACTTACCTTTAGACATTGAATACTGTTTCGGAACAAAAATGACAATCCTCGCGATTTGATCAAAACGTCACCTGAAAACGCAACTTATGTTTTAAAATCATTTTGACTTTCCCGCCAAAATACTCATCATAGAACCTGCGCTGCCATGTACCCCAGAAGAGTGAAATTAAAGAGTGTTTCTGCTAAATATCGTCATAATATTCGTAAAATGGTTATTTTATGTAATTCGAAAGTGAGTGGTACTTATAAGTACGGTCGGTAGATAAAGGGTTAAAGAAGGGGGGGGGGGGATGCATAAAACTGGGGTGCATTTTCGAAGAAGTTCGCGTATGATAACAGAAACCTTTTCGTTACCACCCGCTTTGAAAAAGTAGACTGCTTTTTGAATGAGTTTCAATTAGAGAGTCAACCGCTCAGAGAGTTAACGAATTGATCGAAAGACAAGTTCCAAGAATATTTTATTATAGTGTAACATTGTGACAGGGTAGCGTCAAAGATCACACAGCTAATTGCCAAAAGGACATTTTTTCTAGAGTAAATAATAAATAAACTATAAATTCAATATTAAAATGCCACTCTTTACAGTTTTCATGTGGAAAATTTCTATTTCGATTTCAGTTCAAGTATTCCAGCCTTGGAGCCGCTGACTCCGGTAATCTGTATTTCTTCCTTAGGCAAAGTTTATAAGTAAGCAATATTCATTAGTCGGCAGTGTTCATCAGTTGGCAAAGTTCATTAGTCTGGCAAAGTTCATCAGTAGGTCCCTGAGCGTAGCTACGTCCATATACTTAACTGAGAGTCTTCGAAAAAGAAACTTCAAAGCGTCATTCTTTAGTAAAAAGCAAGATATCAAGGGTCCATATCCCTTGGTCCTTGAGGGGCGGTTGCCCCCGAAAACTCAAAATTTGAAGATCGGAAAAGTTATGCCAGTTGATGGAGATCGAGGATTCCCCTGTCCACTTGCAGGGATTGGTCTCTTTCGTGCCCCAGTTCAGTTATCACTCATTGGCAAGTGTAACACATATGCACCCGGCTATCCTGACCCTAGTCCCCCTCCATTGGTGCTTGGAATGATCGGCCGGCACATTTGATCCTACACGAAACGGCATCATGCTCACTATCTAGAGGCTATTACTTGTCTTGTCATTTTTTTCACTGAGGGTGCGTCTTTTCTTCAAAATGCCTGCGTCCCATGTGAGCGCGAGGAACCCAACACAAAGGGTCTATTACTTGAAGCTTCCTTCCTTTGGAGCGTTTTTGACTAACAATCCCGTGTATGTCAGCGAAAGAAAAAGGTGTGTCGTCATTAAAGATATTCTCCGAGGCAATTCACACACGGTGTAAGGAAGGAACAGGTGGTTTTTTTTGGAGACACAATGTCTCATCTGGACACCTTGACACTCCATACCTCAGTCTTTACCGGCTTAGATGTTGAGAATTCTGCTAATGAGCATACCTCAAAATAGCTACAGATGCATCTAAAAACCAACATATTACTTCAACAGCAGGTGTTACACAAAACGGTTTCTTCACTTATAAAATTAATTCGATCAATTCCGATTTCAAGGTAGAAGCGCGGGCTATTTGGCAAGCTTTGGACGAATTCACGGAATTTAATACAAAAAGGCTCATTTTACCAGATAGTTATTCGGTTTACTCTACACTACAAAATCTCTCAATCAAATTTCCTAAGTAATCCATAGTTTGGCTTCTAAAATACACTGGTATCCAAAAGTTAAGTATAATTGATAATTATGTGAATAAAGAAGGAACTGTAAATCAGAATGACGGGAAACGTGATATGCGAGTGTAAAATGGTTATAAAATAAGTAAGCAAATCAAAAGAATGATAATAATTAATGTAATGTTCCAAAATAGCAGTTTGATAGAAAACTGAGCATAGCAAGGATTCACACCTTAAAGAAAAAATGAAAGAAAACATAAAAAAAAGATACTGACGCTGCAGTTTAATAAGGCGTGTGGTCACCTCTGACAGCCAGGCACGCTGCACAGCGATTAACCATACTTTCTATGAGATGATGAATAAGTTGTGGGCTCAAAGGTTCCAAGCTTCTTGGAACCTCTCTCCCGAGCATATAACATACATGTTCGATAGGATTTAAATCAAGGGAGTTCGCAGGCCACGACATGCGCTGGAGGTTTTCCGTTTCAAGGAAGTCATCAATCAGCACCGCTCGGTAACATGGCGCATTATCATCCATGATTAGGAAGTCAGGACCGACAGCACCTCGAAACAAGCGAAAATAAGGCTCAAAAACTTCGTCTCTGTATCTTTGAGCAGTCACAGACCCCGTGTAAAGAAATGGAGGTCTGTGCGGCCGTCCATCATGATGCCTGCTCATACCATTACTCCCCTTGATGGAAAATGATGTCGTTCCGTTACGTTTCTTGGTTCAAAACGTGTTCCACGTTCTCTCCATATCGTTACCCGCCGAGAATCACTAACTCGGACTAAACCGGGACTCATCACTGCACATCACATTGGCCCACTCTCCTACACTCCAATGTTGATGTTTCAAACTCCAGTTCAAACGAGCGTGTTTATGCGCAGACGTGAGAGGAATGCAAACTGCTGGTCTTCTGGCATACAGGTCAGCATGATTGAGTCTCCTGTAAACAGTTTGTCTCGAAATTCGTATTCCTGTGGCGACTGTGAGCGCCGAACCCAGTTCTCTGCAGTACTGCCCCTCTGACGTCACGCACTTATTACCAGATATCGGTCTTGGTGAGGGGTTGTAACTCTTGGTCGACCTGATACTGGTTGTCGGGTAACATCTCCCATTCTTTGAAACCTCTGCCACAGTCTTGAGATCACAGACTGGTCCACATTCAGAATGCGAGACACTTCGGTTTGTGATCGTGATGATGCCAGCATTCCAACGATTCTTCCTTTCGTAAACATGTCCAATTGGCGTCTTTGTGCCATGATTCACCTTGTTTGAGGGTTAACAACGTTCCTTTGCACAGAAGTTGCACGAAACTTGTCTGAACTGCCTATGCTGCATGAATCGGTTTCTCCGCGTTCCGAAATGCGCCGGTGTTTCGCACAGGACGTAGTTGACTGAAAAGCTTTGCATAAACCCAATGTTTCTTCTTCATCAATGAAAATCCGCCAGAAATTTGGAATAATTTTACGAATATTTACTCCATGTTTTTCGCTTTTTACGATTTATGCTTAACTTTTGGACACCAGTGTACATATCCATTCACAATATAATACACAGTTAGTATTTCTTTGGATTCTGAGTCGCTCAAATATTTTTTTGAAATGGAAAGCGAATAAAATCACGAGCCATAACGGAATTTGATGCAAATATTGACTGGGTAGCCTCATAAGATATTCATACATATGCTTACCAAAACAGAATACAGAAAAACAACCAAAACTACTAATGCAGTAAATACTTTGGAACTTTGGAGAACATACCATCCATTGATATCAGTGCCGGTTTATCCGTTGGGCGCTTTGGGTGGGCACCCAGGGGCATGGGACCCGGAGGTATTCAGAAGGGCACGGATAACCACATTTTCTGATTATAAATTTCGATCCTCCAGTGCCAAGAGGTCTGTAGATCTTTTGTGCCCAGGGCCCCAAAGGAGCTTAAGTCGGCATTGGTTGATACAATAGCGAATTGGAGTAGGGACAAATTCTACCATAAAGCTTGCCATGGGGGCGCTGCTGTCATTTGTACCCATTTCTTCTTGCAGTCATTAGTACTCTTTCTTCTGCCGGTTATAGCAAACTCACCATTGCTTTGAGCTAAAAAAATTAACAAGGTATTTTAGAAAAGGTATTGAAATAAATAATATAAAATTATGAATCTAAAATCTACAGATCATCTTCTATCCATATAAATCAAAAACTTGCAGAGAAGTTTGAAAAATTCAATTGAATTTTGATGTTTTCCCATAGATTAACATTACACAGAAAGTAGGTTTGGAAGTCATTTGGTTTCGATTCAATGTTGTTTACAAAGTCGAATTTGTCCATAAGAAGAAGAGAGGAGATTCTAGGAATACGAAATTTAGCAGAATGATAATAACTCCCGGCCTTCTAAACAAATTTAATTTACCGGATAATGCTGTTTGCTCACCTTGCAATAGAATCAATGATTTCGAACATTATTTATTAACTTGCACAAAATTTGCTTCACAGGAATGATCTCTGTGGAAGATTTGAACCCGCGACCTATATGTTCGTAAGCACGTAACATACCACTAGACAAAAGTGGTCACTCCTGTCTGAAGGCTGTTACTGGCTTACTTAGATACGACCACAGTACTCCCCCAAAAGTGAGTCGGTGGATGGGTGGACGAACGCGATGTTTGTTGTTATGGCAAACGTGGGAGTTGTTACTATTGCGTCAAATGAGTCTGACGACTTTGCTGCGTCGAGTGAGTCTGACGACGTTGCTACGCAAGTGGGTCCGACGGCTTTACTTGCTCTTTTTTTGCGGGTAGATGGCACCATGACACATCAGAAGATTTGCGTTTTTCTTTTCAGCCAAGGTCACCAATGTGGAAGATTAGAATCCCTGACGCTTGGATTCGAAGACCAGTAACATGACCACTAGACAGAAGTAATCACTCCCGTCTGGAGGGGCTGTTACTGGCTTACTTAGATACTGCCACAATCTCTATAATATGTTAGAAATAGATTCCCTAAGCAATCACCTCTGCAGAACTTTTAGAGAAAGCAACATCAAATAAAAACAAATTCAGAATTTTTTACAGAACATGAACTTAGATTTTGATATTTATTAATTGGAAAAAAATATTAAAAAATAAATAACCTCTTTTTTTATTTTTTTAGAACATTTATAACCCCGTGCATCACAAAGTAGTATCACACAGTAGTAAGCGTGAAGCTCACATTCCAAAGGAGAGAAGGATTACAACATAAGCATTCATGCCTTCTCCGGGAATTGAACCCAGGCCCTACGTCACCGCAGTCAGCATCACTAACCACTATACCCGATGGGCGGAAATATCGTAGGATTGTAATCAGGTGTTAATAGCCTTTGCCTACTCCATAACCTACAAAACCTATAGACAAGTTCTACTGTAAAGTTTACTATGGGAGCGTTGCAGTCATTTGTCCCCGTTGTAGCAAATTCACCATTGATATGAGCTAAGAAAATTGGTGAAATTGTCGAATCAGCCACTGGTCCACCAAATCATGAAAAATCGCTAATTTGGTGCGTTTTTGCGTGTTGTGTTTTGGAGTAGCAACCCTACTACAACACGATTGGACTTCTCTCTCACTGATACAGAAATCAAAAGGGTTACCAGATTTGACGAGAAAACACTTGGCGAGATAAGTGGTCGATTCCACAATTCACCTCAAATATTAGTAAGGTATTTTGGAAAAATACTGAAATAAATAATATAAAATCCTAAATCTGAAATCTACAGATAAACTTTGACCCATATAGTTAAAATTTTTTTTAAAAACTTGTATTTTAGAAGTTTGAAAAATTCAGTTGAACATTACACCGGAATCAGGATTGGAAGTCATTCGGTTTCGGCTCAATGTTGTTGCTTACAAAGTAGAACTTCATAACTGTAACTGTTCATAACTGTAATCCAATGTTGTGGCGCGGACTTAGAAAAACACATCTTGTCTGTCATTTACACATTGTATAACAAATATGGGTTCGACTGGTTTGTCTTCCTTATTCCAAGTAAAAACTTTGTCTCTCTTCGAATATGCACTCCAAGTAAGATTACAAACGAGACATTTAATCTCTTCTTATTACAAACTCTACATTTATCTGTTTAATTCCATTTACAATTTCATGCCCCTTGAAGATCAATTGAAAGTAGTTGAAGAATCTGTATAAACGGTTTAAGTGTTATAATTTAACTAACTAATTCCATGTATTTTATTTAGGTAGGAAGAGAATTTGCCATATATTGTACATCATCACATTTGTTTATAGTTATAGCTACACATAACAAGGTATCGATTTACAGGGAAGATTCATTTGAACTATTGTGGGAATTTCAAACAAGTGAATATTGATTTTAATTTGTCTTTCAATAATTGGTAACAAAAAAACTGTGATTTCTGATTATAAATTAATCATTTTTAACTGAACATAATTGTTTCATTGTAGACGAAAATGTTTGCTGTATTTCTCTGACAGATGATTCATTAATTTTATTGGTTGCTGAAGTCTCTGGACAATTTCAGCTGTTTCATATTCCATCAAAGACATTTTTATGGAGTCAAGTAAGAATGTATATTTTACAAATATTTAAATGTTGAATTTTTGCATTGTCAATTTGCCCTTTTTCCTGCTTGTAGTTAACTTCTGATTTCATTTTAAATTGTATATTGTATGTATAAATAAATTCGGATTAAAGTGAAGTATGGGGGATGGTAGGTGTATTGACAATTTTTTTAGCAGCAACTAAATAGGTCATTTAATTATTAATTACTAGTTTGATAATTATGCTGCACATGCCAAGTTGTTTATGTTCTCCATGATGGGTGATAACATTACAATATGGTTAGCTTGATATTTTTATCATCTAGCGATGTGGTTTCCATGGAGATAATGTAAATTAGATCTAAGTTTTATTGGGTTTTTCCCCACAGTAACCCTATTAATTTCAGACGATTTTTATTCAAACTTGTTAAAAATTTAACCATTTTCATTGCATTTTGAATTTTTTTGCAACCAGAGCAAATGATGGAAAATTTCAATGCAAATTAAACAAAAGGAATTTTGGTTTTTCCTTAGCTGATAAAAACATACAAATTGGATAACTAACTGTTTAGTAAATCATTCAATGAACACTCTCACAAATACTGTAGTACTTGAAAAAATTTCTTTTTTTTTAAAAATAGGAATAAAAAATTGAAAACATGACTTATGCTGAAGTATTTCACATTTCAATTTAATCACAATTATTTTACAGTTTGTATGAATCAAATTATTATTGAACCTTTAAATTGTCAAATTTGCTTCACTCCTGCTGTGGTGTGTTTTATTATAAAAGCATAAATTTTTGTAAAGCAAATGTTAGAGACATTGAAATCCTTATTGAGCATAGTTTTTTTGACATCTAGAAATAGCACTAAATTGCTTCCACAGTATATTTTTCAATTTTGAAGCCATTGCTACCCAAAAGAGGATAATTTTGTCATGAAGTAACTTTTTTTAAAAATGATGAATTTTGTTAAAATAATAAATAAGAATATTGATATAAATTAAATTAATTGTAATCAATTATATATATACAAATAGAAGAGAAATGGTAGATTTCGTTAAAATAAAATGAAAATGTTGATATAAGTTAATTTAATCATACAACTAAACTGAAATCAGTGATGCAACAGACCATAAGGGCCAAGGCCTACTGTGCTTATCTCAGTTTACTTGACCATAGGCGCTGGTTTGCATGTGCAGATGTTTCGGTCAAGTGGTCAGTTAGACGCGAAACCCCCATTTATCGACCCACTGAAGGGATGAAAAGCTGAGTTGGCCTTGCCTTGCCCGTGATTTGAACCCAGTACCTGTGGAGTGGAAGTGTGATACTCTACCACTCAGCCACTGGGCTTCAATTTAATCATAATCGTCTATATTATATAATTAGAAGAAAAAGTATTAATTTCAACATAAAGAAATGTCCTTTTCTATTGAAAGAATTTAACGTAAGGACTCTTTACCTTTACTATGACTTTTTTGCGGTAACCCACAGATCGGCAATCTTGCAGCTGTAGAGTGCCAAACCAATCTACCTATATTATTCAGAGTGCTCCGCTGTAGAAAGTATTTGAAACAATTCGATTCCCACTATAATGTAAGCAGAGTTAAGGAATAGAGGTTAAGAATATAAATTTAGAATTTTATTATATATTAATTTTGCATCATTTAGAGATACTTATTAACATAAAAATAAGCAACATAAATACACTTAATCCTTCAATCTAAATAAAAAAGTAAAATTGTTCAAACATTATGTATTTTTTTTAAACATGTTTTTTTTTTATTTTAATAGATCACTTAAAATATAAGTATTCCCCTTCAATATAGTGAAATAAAAAAAATTTAATGTGAACCTTGTCCCAACACCACTGTATAATTGTGGTCCCATAATTATCTGACCCAACAAAGAAAACATAAAAAATTTTGGAAAAAAATATCTTTTTCAACATAATTTCCTTTCAGCTCTATACACCTTTCCCAGCAATGTTCAATAAGTTTTATACCTTTTTTATTATAAAAACTGTCTTGCTCCTCAAAATAGACATTAACTGCCGATATCACTTCTTTATCGTTGGAAAATCTTTGACCACTGAGCCATTTTTTCAAGTTTGGAATAGAAAATAATCCAAGCAGAGGGGCTAAATCTAGCAAATAGGATGCCTGAGTTTGCATTTCAAACTAATTCATTAATTTTGGCCATTGCAATAACGGATTAGTGAGCAGGTGCATTGTCTTGATGAAACAACACTTTCTTCTTTGCCAAATATAGCCGATTTGCTTAATTTCTTTGCTCAAGCATTGCAATAAGTTCACGCAATACTCGCTGATGATAGTATTTCCTTTTTCAAGTTAGTCAATGAAAATTATCTCACGTGTATCCTAAAAAACCGACACCATGACCGTACCTGCAGATGGAAGGGTCTTCACTTTCTTTGGAGAACCAGTTCTCCCTTTTCAGTCATTGCTTTGATTGTTCCTTTGTCTCAGTGTGAAGTGATGGACCCATGTTTCATCCATGGTTATGAAACACCGCAAAAACTCTGCTTTGTTGCTGTGAAACTTCGCTAAACACTCAGGTGAAACATCTTCATGACACTGTTTTTGCTCGAGTGAGCAAACCTGGCACCCATCTTGCACATAGCTTTCTCATGTCCAAATTTTCAGATAATATACAATGTACTGTTCTTTTTTGAAATGCCTACTATGTCTGTTAGCTCGAACACTTTCAGTCGATGATCATCCAGTACCGCTTTGTGGATTTTCTTCATCATTTCTGGAGTCATCACCTCATTTTGTTGACCATTGCAATGCTTGTCTTGGCAGCTTGTACAGCCTCATTTAAACTCTGCTACCCAATATTTTACTGTTGTAAATGAAGAAGCAGACTCACACAGAGTAGAATCTAGTTCAGCTTTTATATCGGTTGGGCTGAGGCCTTTCAAATAAAAGAATTGTATCACATAATGATGACCAGTTTTCTTCATTTTCACTAAACACTTCACTTCACTAAAACCCCTTATGGCCTGCCAAACAAATATTAAACGACGTGACATCTTCAAACTTGAAACATATGCTTTATAGATTGCTTGCTTTCTAATACAGTGATATTTTTCAAACAACTACTGTTATCTCTAGGTCAGGCTGGGCACTGCTGGGACCACCCTCATACTTCTTATAGCAATATAAGGGATATACTTTATCACTTTCTATTTGACACATGATTTTGAATCAGTTGTTAGACAGCTTCTTTGTAAACTCAAAATATATTTCATTAAAGAAAAGTTTGTTCACATAGAAAAGTAAAACCGAAAGCAGAGTACATGCAATTTTCTTCAAACAATTGAATCTTTCCATGAATGACATCAAATTATTTAATATATCTGTTGATTTATCATTAGAGTTTTCCTTCAAATTTTTTCGTAATTCTGTGAAGGTTGCTTTCTTTAATTCCGAAAATGTTAGTCTAATAATTTCCACTTCAAAAATTATCAACTTTCATCCATTTAAAAATTGACAAATTAGTAGAATAGTGTGGCGAAATCTAAATAAGCCAGTAACAGCCTCCGGACAGGAGTGATCACTTTTGTCTAGTGGTAAGTTACGCGCTTACGCAGCTCGGTGATCGTAAGCCTTCTCGTCTGTTGTTGGAGATGAGGAGCAAGGTGGGTAGTAGAATATCTGAGGAAATGCTTAAGTCTCTATTTATACAGCGGTTGCCGACTCATGTGCAACAGATTTTGGCCATTTCAAATGACCAACTCGACAAACTGGCTGAAATGGCGGATGGAGTCATGCGAGTTGCAGCCTCTACTTCTTCGATTCACGTGATCGACGCCGAGAACCAAGACATAAAAACCATGCTGATGAAGATTTCGTCACGCCTGTCTCGCTTAGAGACCCGAGAACGATCACGTTCATGTGGACCAGCAGGACGTTTCCATCGCCGATCACCCAGCAGGGAATCCGGAGCTCATAAGCATTGTTGGTACCACAGGTGTTTCAAGAAACGTTCTACGAAGTGCAGAAAACCATGTTCCTTCCAGACGGAAAACTAGAGCGGCCGTCACTCGACCCATCGAGTGGCGGCACGATGGTGATCAACCGGTTATATCTCTCGGATAGGACTTCCCAGTCAAAATATCTGATTGATACTGGGGCTGATGTCTCGGTAATCCCTCTGACCATGGTATCAAAGCATCTTCCACCTGCTTCTCTCCAACTTTTCGCATCAAATGGGACCGTCATCTCGACCTACGGTCAGAAACTTGTAACCCTTGATCTCGGACTTTGCAGGGTGTTTAAATGGTCATTCATTATTGCCGGAGTCTCGCAACCAATAATAGGGGCAGATTTCCTACACCACTATGGGTTGCTTGTTGACATTCGTCATGGTTGCCTGGTGGACTCGTTGACAAAGTTGCACACACAGGGCATGGTACATCAAGGGAATAATTCTGGAATCAAGGCAGTCAATGGCAACACCAAATTTCATCGGTTGCTCGCTGAGTTCCCATCTCTTGTTGAAGCTGTTTCAACCCCTAGGAAGCTTAGGCATGAGGTGAAGCACACAATAGTAACAAGAGGACCTCCGGTTTTCTCCAAGCCACGACGACTACACCCGGGCAAGCTTAAGGCAGCAAAGCAGGAATTTCAGTTTCTTCTGGACACTGGAATTTGTAGACCCTCAAGCAGCTGTTGGGCATCTCCACTGCACTTGGTTCCTAAAAGTAATGGAGACTGGCATCCTTGTGGAGATTTTAGAAAACTCAACGAGGCAACAATTCCTGATCAGTATCCGGTGCCTCACATTCTAGACAAAAAAAAGAATTTTTTCAACTCTAGATTTCGCAAAGGCATATCACCAGATTCTGGTGTGGGAAGAGGACATTCTAAAAACTGCTGTGACAACGCCCTTTGGTTTGTTCGAGTTTATTTATATGCCTTTCGGACTTTCGAACGCTGCTGCCACTTTCCAACGATTCATTCATCAGGTTTTGAGAGGGATGGATTTTTGTGTGCCATATTTTGATGATGTACTAGTCGCATCTGAGGATGAAGATCAGCACTTAAGCCATCTCAGACAAGTATTTCAACGTTTCGAGGTGTGCTCTAAGTGTGTGCTCGGCGAAACTTCAGTTAAATTTCTGGGGCACTTAGTGACTGCAGAAGGCATTTCCCCATTACCAGAGAAGGTCATGGCAATCACTAATTTTCCCAAACCCGAGACCGTGAAGGAGCTTCGACGTTTCTTGGCAATCTGCAATTTCTATAGGCGTTTCATACCCCACGCTGCGAGAACACAAGCAGTGTTTTAACAACTATTTAAAGGGAGCCAAAAAGAATGACCGGACCCTTATTTTATGGGCTGAGGAATCTGCTGCTGCATTTGAGAAGTGCAAAAAGATCTTGTAGAGGCCACGGTTTTATATCACCCCTCAGCAGATGCATCACTTGCCATTGTGGTGGATGCATCGGACACAGCAGTAGGTGCTGCACTCCACCAGCAGACTTCTAAAGGGGGGCAACCTCTTGCTTTCTTCTCGAAGACTCTATCTCCAGCACAGCGAAGGTACAGTGTGTATGATAGAGAGCTGCTGGCAGCTTACATGGTCATTAAATACTTTCGGCACATGGTGGAGGGACGGAGTTTCACTCTTTTTACTGACCACAAGCCTCTGGTGTATGCATTTAAGCAGAAGGAAAACAAATGCACTCTGTGACAACTCCGACACTTGGATCTAATTGGGCAGTTCACGACGGACATTCGGTACTTGAAAGGATCTGAGAATGTGGTGGCCGATGCCTTATCGCGCATTCACATCTCAACCATCAACACACCATCTGTAGTAGATTTCAGCTAGATGGCTAGAGAGCAGCAGAAAGATTCCCAATTGCAGGATATTTTGGCTGGCTCTTGTCCAACCTCCTTAGTGCTGCAGCCTTTCCCCGTGGGACAGCCTCCAATCACACTCCATTGTGACGTGTCAACGGATCACATTCGTCCATTTGTGCCAGAGAGTTTCAGACGGGAAATTTTCAACAATTTGCACGCACGAAAGACGCAATCAGCAAAAAGTCGTCTCGCATATGACGCAATCAGTAGAAAAGCCGAGAGAAAGCGCTAGTAGACAAGAAACCACAACCTGTTCCGGCCGCAGAGTACGTTTTAACCCAAAGTATAGCTAAAAGACTCGCTATTGCTGGTGGGGGGCTACCTGTGGCGGTTGTGGAGTACTGCCGTCGTTATATGACATTGGTAGCGGAGAGGAACCAACAGAGCGCCGAGGGAAGAAGTTAAGGGAGACTGTGGCGAAATCTAAATAAGCCAGTAACAGCCTCCGGACAGGAGTGATCACTTTTGTCTAGTGGTAAGTTACGCGCTTACGAATCGGAAGGTACCGAGTTCAAACCTCCGATAATAGCGTAGAGTGCAACTGAGAAATGTGGGTTACGTGCCATAGGTTTCTGACCTCTGCTGTAGCTGAATAACCATGTTTGCAAGTTATGGCTGATATTGTTTCTGTTGTCATGAGTTTTGATGTCATTAAAGATCTTCTGTGTAGAGAGGCTGTACATTAGATCTCATCCCTGTGATTTGACTATGGTTCAAAATTATGAGGCTCATTGCAAATGGTTTTCATGTGCTGTTATGAAATGTGACATTAATAAGCAATTGGCTGTTACACTATTGTCATTCAGAGCTATTGATCATGTTTTGACTCATCAAAATGTGTATATTCGCCTCATCTTGTGGACATTTATTTTTAGACACCATCAAGTATCCATTTTTACTTAAATCATGACTGCTTTCTTGTTATTTCATTCAATTGGACAAAAACTGTTCCAATAGAATTTCCCATTTGATCTTGTTACCATTGCAGTTATCTTTGTAATAATTAAAACCGTTAGAAATTATCAGCCATAGAAAGACAGTAAAAAATAAAATAAATTAAGATTACATTTAGATTGTATGCTTGATATATTTACCTCTCCATATTGTTAACAAAAATGAAATGTTGCTAAGCTGTGATTCAATCCATGAATAAAGGCATGAGTTTTTTAAAAGTTGTTATATTTATGGCAAAGTAAAATCTTAATGAACACACTATTTTAGTGACATCAAAAAATTATATTGATTCTTGCCAACTTTCCAAAAATTATACAAAAGTTTTACTAAGTTATTTGTTTTTTAAAATCGAAAATAGTTTTTTTACATAGTCAAAAACAGATTAAAAATACTTAGTTTTTGAATGGAAATATTTAAAATAGTTCATATTTGTTAAAATAAAGTTCATATTTGTGCTTTAATTTTTCTTTTTGAAAAAAAAAAAAAATTCCCTTCCTTTTTAAATAGAAATGTCAAAAAGCAGAATCATCTTTAATTATAAATGAAGCATTCTTTGCAATTGATCCTGTTGGTATGTAAATTTCAATTTCCTTCTCAGTTGCCTTGTTTATGCTATGTAATAATATTTTTTTTATCTATGTACTGTTTACTTTTGCCTTAGGTTTTTTGAAAGTGTATATTCTCACGACAGAAAAAATTGTTTTTGAATACTCAAATATTCCTGTTTCTGTATTGTATAAAGGTGAGACTGTCAATCTTTTCTCCAGTATTTTTTTATAAATGTTTTAAAATTTAATTTATATTGCAAAATTTGTTTTTTTTATAAAGAGAATGCTCTCAACTGTCCTGATTTAGGTACATCACCTGTAATTAGTGTTTAATTTCTTTGTACTTTTCCATAAACGAGAAGTCATTTGGTATTGATTGCTTATGTAGGCATAAAATATTGAATATATTTTTTTTTGTGTACTTACTTTTATTGATGTGATTGAACAATTACAAATGGCATATTTTGTCAATCTTAATCTTAAGTGATTTTTAATAAAATTATGACCATATCTTAATCACAAGAGTTCTAATTTTTGTGTTTTTAATTTTAGTACGTCAAATTATTTCAATTGTATTTTAAAAATTGCACCATTTCAAAATACTAGATTTATCAATTTCTGTCTTAAATCTATTTTTTTTGTGAGGAGAGGGTCAGAAAAAGCTTTTTTTCTTAAATTTGTGATTGTTTGTATGCATTATTTTTTTTTAAAATTTCTTAATAGATATTTTTATGTTTTAAAAAAATTATCAGTTTGTTGAAGGCTGTTGCTGCCTGGGGGGGGGGGGGGGTCCAGGAAGTCAAATGGATCTGTTACTGCTAATGATGACTTTATCGAGCTTCACTATATTCTCTGTGTAGAGATTGCCATCAAATTGTTATTCTCAGATGTTCTGGAGATCTGGAGAGATGCTAGTATTGCTGGACAATTGAAAATATGGCTTGGAGAGAGTTTTTCATCAGGACAATTTCTACATTTTACATATGCCCTTTTATTATCCACATTTACTTTCATGCCACCAAAGTGGCCTGTTCTGAGTTGTGTAATTGTTTTTGTGATTTCTGTTGGAATCAATCTCTCAAATTTGTTGATTCACCTTAATGTTTTTCTCTAAATCGATATAAGGCAATGGTGTATGCATCGTCAAGTGTAACATGGCTTTTGGAGTTATTATTGTTTAAATCTCTTGTCTCTTTAGCCAATTCATCAGCTGCTGGATTTCCTTCAATTCCTACATTTGTAGGCATCTGCTGCATGGGGTATGTTTTCCCCATTTGACAAATTATTTTGAGTAGTCGGTGAATTTCCTGCCTGAGCCTAGAGTGCCCTCATAATATTGCCTCTAGAGCAGCCTTGGAGTTGCAGTATATTACCAGTCCTTTGCCTTTGTTTATATCATTCAAGTTGATGTATTCCTTCAGGGCTTCTTGAATAGCATTCAGCTCTTACCTGAAATTGGAAGCTATGTTACCTGCTCCATATCTTAGTTGTTTGGTTGAATTATCCAGAAGCACGATGTGAACTCTGGATCCTCCTTTAAGGATAGTTTCATCTGAGGAGTCATCTGTATAAATTTGAACAAGTTCATTGTTGGAATATGTCTTGATTGCTCTGGTCCTTTGGTTTTAACAACTTCTAGAACTTCCTTTTTTTTAGTATTGTACAACCAGGTCAAGAATGATTTGGTGTTGGTTGGAATGGTAGGGAAGTAAAGGCTCTGGCAGTACAGTGCAAGAAGAGTGTTTGAGTTTTAGCTCTTTTCTGATCTCATTGTCGTATGTCAAAGTGGGCAATCTCTTAAGCCCTGACTTCTTGTTCCAACTTCTAAGAGTATTTTTGGAGATGTGCTCTATGTTTTGACTGTTTGCTTTATTAGTGAACTTAATTGTAAGGTATTTTCTTTTCTGTAGTAGAGTCGGGAGTCCACATTCCCGTTCTGCCTTTAAGTTGTTGGTTGATGAAACGGCTCCTAAAATGATTTTTGCAGCTTTTGCCTTATCTCCAATTTCCAATGCAGTCTCAGAGGGGTGGGCCCAAATAGGTGCTGCATATTCAAGGTTTTGTTTAATAAGTGCAGTGTAGGTTGTTTTTTGTGTTTTCGGATTGGTCTTCCGGTTTGTGCCACAGAGACTTTTTATAATTCTGAGCTTTTTAATTGCTCTCTAGGAGTGGTTTTCTGGATGTTTAGTAAAGCATAACCCAGCATTTAGAGTTACTCCTAGATATTTTGGAGAGTCTTCTTTGGTGATTGGGACACCTTCCATTGATATAGCTAGTTTAAAAGGCTTCCTATGTTTTCTATCTGTTGAGAAAATTGTGTAATTTGTTTTGAAAGGATTGATCTTTAATTTGACTTCTTATGGGGAAATGGTTGCTAGAGCCCCCAAAGGTTGGACTTCTACTTGTTGATCCACAGGACATATTTCATTTTCCTCTTACCACCCAACAGAAATCCGATGGAGGAATATCCAATATCCACCACTATAATACTAAGGGTCGCACCATTCTAGAAGTTACAGGTTACCCTGAGGGGAAATTATTAGTTCGTTTCATTTTTAAAAAAGTAAAGTGAAATATCGGATGTAATTTTAATATAAAATGATCTATAGTGTAGATAATGTAACAAGTTTAATTTTTCAAATACAAAAAGTTTATCCCTCCCTTTTCAAATTGTCTAATTTGTATAGTTTACAATTTAAAATTCTTCTAAAAATATTTTGTATTTTGTTTCTACCTGTGGCACTGAGATTAAAAATTTCAGAGCTGTTATATACGTAAGCATTAAGATTAGAGCTGTCAACACAAAATTCACTTAATCACAGAATCAGCTTGTGAAGTTTGTTTTGATTAGACTCAATATGATGGAAATGACACAGATAAGCATCAAAATTAAAAGCTTTCAGTCTTTCTTCCTATAACAAGTAAAATTCACCAAACTTAAACAATAATTTATATCTCTAGCCAGATATAAAACATTTATCCTTGCATGTCTGGATTACTTAGATTTTTTACACAGTTAAGCTAATATAAAGAGTTGATATGCTGTTCCTTCTAAGCTGACTGATGCAATCAATCCACAATGGATTACAAAAATTTTCGTATCATCGACCATGCTCTATGAAAGTCTCCCCAGCTCTGGCTATGCGCAACTTCTTTTGGTAGCATTTATGTTCCAAATCATTGTTAGCGTACTTTATACCCTTTTATCAAGATTGTATTTGGAGTGTAATTCTTTTACTATAAACCTAGATTATATATACATATTAATGATGCAGATGGAAAAACATCATAATGGAAAATTATTAATAAACATGTTTCAATGGTACCATTTGCTGTTTCTTCTGTTCCAGAATGAACAAATATATCTCCCTTGGAACTGTTTTCTTCTTCAATAGATATCAGTAATTTGTAAATGCTCGGTGGTATTACATAAGTGATATATTCTATTTGAGGCAGTAAAACTTTTTAAATATTTTTGTAGTGCATTTTGTTGCAACTATCTCTTTTTATGAAAATTAAAAACCTCAGTATATCAACCTACTTGATATCACCATAAGCTGAGATTAAGTTAATTTTGCACTAACTTTTATTTTCAACATTTAAAATATAATTAGCATTTAAACCTGATATCTGCCTTTGGGAATAAATTAACGCTTCTGTTTCTGAATTTGCTGTAAACACCTTTACATATTTTAATTCTTAAACTGGTATTAATTCTTTTAAATAGCTCTTTCTCTGCTACTGATTTACCACTTAGCTTCTTTCTCCAGTTTTCATTTCTCCACTTCTTTTTTTATGTGTTTTTATTTCTATTTTATTGCTCTTTTCTAACAATCGAGCAATATTAATTCTTCTGTCACATAAGTAGCATTGCTTAGCTAAGGTTTTATTTTTGAATTTATTTCTCATGGAAGGAGGAATATATTTTGTGTTAGGGTGCTTCTATTTTTAGAATGATTCAAAATCAACAGGTTTATCTGAAGTTTCCAAAAATGTTTTTCTCTTTTATTGTAAATGTCACATTTTTTGTTGATTATACAGGTTGGAACCTTCAGTCTATCTGACAAGCATTGATATGAGCTTTTATTTCAGATCGTAAAGTAAATCTGTCGAATATAATCAGATGGTTTAAATTTTTGAAATCAGTAACTTTTTGAGTTTTTAATAATATTCCCACATGTATTAAACCACTTGCGCTGGAAAAACGTGCCATGCACATTGTAATGCTTTTGTCACAGAATCGCCCATAACGTGGTATGCACGTCATCATGCGATTGTTACAGAAACAGATACGGCCGTTCTGTTACACGCATCAGTGAATTTTTTGCCAGTGCAAGTGGTTATTTTTATATAAAATTGCAAGTATCTAATTTGTGGTTATCATGGTTAGTTGAATTTATCTTTGAATTTTTTTTCACGCTGTGGTTCTTAAAAGAGTGTGTTGTAAGGATAAGATTAACATATAATTCACTTAATCCGCTATAAGAGCTCTCAAATTTCTTATCTTTAGTGTAAGAAAAATGATGTGGATTGTTATCCAAATTAAAAGTTTATTCTGCTCTTCTCCCTACTTCAACTAAAATTCACCAAATTCTGAAAAGTAATTCATAGCTGTAGCTAGATATAAAATATTTATCCTCACATGACCGGATTAGGAAGTTCGTTACATGGTTAAGTCAACAAGAAGAGTTGTGGCCATACCTTCTGAGCCGACTGATGTAGTTAGTCTACATCCAAGCTCATGCAATGTTTATGATATCATTGACCACATCCTGTAAAAGTCTTCTTGGTTCTGGCTATGCACATCTTAGTCTTCATTCAGAGTTATATCACCATACCTTACAATTAGCAATGAGAATCTCTATTATCTTTTAGATGAATTTTTTTTAACTGTTCCATTCCTTTTTAATGAGTTTCTCTTTAATCTGATCTTTAAGGCACCTGTTCTTAAAGTTCGTCTAATAAAATCATAAATGTATTCAAAGGAATTTAACTCTACAGAATTACCATACATTTACACATTTTATTGCTTTACATATTTGAGCAAAAATAAAGTCTTCTGATTTTTCAAAAGAAACATTTTTAACTTAATTCATACCAAAAGCAACATTTTGTAATTTTATTAGCTGACAGAAAAAGGAAGTATCTTTGGTAATATTAGATATTTGTACATGATCTGTTCAAAAAGTATCCAACCTTGAATTTTCCTGTGCACAGAGGGAGGTGACAGCTTAATGCATATGCTTGAATTTTTCCTTCGTTCCAGCATACCAGTCACATCCTGCAGTTGAGTGAGGTGCTGTTGTCCATGTTTGTAAGATTTTTATTTCTCTGGAGATGATTGGATGACTTGAGCAGAGGTACTGCATCAAATATTTTGTCAAAAGCTTGGTGATATTCTAAATGTAACTATTCATAAGATTCAGCAAGTGCTTGGGAACAATGCTTTGAATTCAGCTAGAGTTTGGAGAAAATGCTATGGGGGGTCACACAAATTAAGAAATTTAACCAATTCAAAAGTAGCCGCACGCACGTTGTTAAAGAGGGATCAACGTTCTGGAAGGCTGCAAACCACTCAAAATGCAGCTGTTGTCGAATGAGTGGAACATCTGATAATAAAAGATTGTTGTTTGATCATAGGAGAAACTGCAGAACAAGTTAAGATCAGGTTCTCCGCTTGCAGTTTTGTGTGATCATGTGCAGAGCAGCTGCAATATTTGTTATCAAGCTTTTATCAGTGGTACAGGAAGAACTACTTCTTGCAGTTTCACAGGATCTACTGGACACTATCTATGAGTGCTATTCCTGAAAATAAAAATGCCGAAAAGGATCCTGTTTTCAGAGTAAGGATGAGATAATATAGAATGTGATGGCAGAGTTGAACACCATTCCAAAAGAAGCTTTCTAGAATTGTTTTCGGCAGTCGAAGGAATGGTGGTCTAAGTGTGTGAAGGCACAAGATGCATACTTTAAATTTAAGATCCTAATCCTGCAAAGTAAGAAAGTTATTTTTTCTGGTCAAAGGTTGGATACTTTTTGAACAGGCTTTGTGTATCTGCTTAGCTAGGTTTAAGTTCCTGGAAACTTTTATTGGCATCTCTCTTTATTCAAAATTTTAAAAATAATAATTTAAAATAGGAAAATATATGCATGGCATTTAGAATTCTTTACATGAAACTTAAGATATTAGAAAATTTAATATTTTTATAGAAGTAATAAAGTCCTCTTTTTCTAATTCTTTAATGTAGTCCTCTTTTTCTAATTCTTTAATGTAAAATGCATATAAAGATATGTTCTTTTTTTGCTCATAAAAGTGCCAAAAATAATATATAAATATATTTCATTTTACTCGCAAATATTAATTTCTGCATTAACTTGTTTTCTATATTTTTGGTAGAAATAACAGATTATTAGAAGTGTGTGAAATACATCAAATGTACAAATTCCTATTATAATTTTATTTACTTTTCACTTCCCAGATACTCTACAATAAGAATACAAATGAAGACAATATTTGTGTAAAATTCTTCAATAATCATTCTTAGATTTTATCAAACTCAAATTTATGATAATGACTATAACAGTTTATTAATATAGTACTTAGAAGTAATAAGAGGATAATTTGCAACTATCCTAATCTTAAGCCATGGCCAGATAATGAGTATGATGAGCTAATACCATGCTCTTCAAACTTAAACATGCTATAACATGGGGATTTTAAACTTCAGAAAATGTAAGATGTATCAGCTGCATTATGTGACAAACCAGCAAAAGCATCTTCAAGTATCACTTTTATACACTGGCCTCCAAAAGTTAAGGAACATGTTTTTCGAAGCTCAATGTAAAAAAAATGACAGTAACAATAAAATTTATAGTTTATATAAATGATGAAAACAAACTTTATACAAATTTATGCAAAAACAAAAGCTGCCACTTTTTTTTAATAGGGAAGAACAGATATATTAGAGAGAAAAATATGCATATATCAGGCTTTCGTAATTATGCGTGTAACTATTGTTGATTTTCAACTTTTGTTAGCAGATTTGTTGACAATAGGTAGTAGGGTCTCGCAATGTCTGAGAGAAGCCGTTGGCCGATTTCTTAAGGTGGAGGGCAGTGGGATGGATGGACATGGGGTTATCACAGGCTGATGCTAGTAGTCGTCTTAATGTGTCTTGTAGTGTGGTCCACCGTCTCTGGAATCAATATCAAACTGAAACATCTGTGTCCAGAAGACATGTTCCAGGCCGACCACAAGCTACAACACCTGCAGGAGACCGTTGTATCGCTCTTTCGGCCCGAAGGAGAAGAAGGATTTCTGTGTCACAACTTGTTGCAGACCACTTTGTAGCATCAGAGAGGAAGAATATCCACTAGTACGGTGCGAAGGCATCTTCACAATTCAGGTCTCTATGCAAGGTGACCAATTGTGTGTGCACCCCTCAACAGACGACAGACAAGGGCCCGCTTATCTTCGGCAAGAGAACACGTTTCCTGGACCAGACAGCGATGGGCTTCTGAACTCTTTCCAGATTTACACTGGAGAGCGATTCAGAACATCTGCTCATCTGGAGAGAATGAATCACCAAATATCATCAATTCAACACTGTTGAAAGATACAGTTACTGAGGTGGGGGAATAATGGTTTGGGCAGGGATCTCATTCGGTGGTCACACTGATCTGCATGTGTACCAGGTAGGACCTCTGACTGGTATGAGATATCGGGGTGAGATCCTTGATCCATATGTCCGCCCGTATTTCGGTGCAATTGGCAATGACTTCATTCTGTTGGTTGATAATGCACAACCTCACCGAGCTGTAATTGTTGAGGAATATCTTGAGGGTCTTGGTTTGAAGCGAATGGAATGGCCAGCTCGATCTCCAGACTTAAATCCAATAGAGCATCTTTGGAACTATCTTGGGTCTTTAGGAGTGCTGGAACAAAGCTTACTCCGTATCTGGTCTTCGCTTCCCATTTCGGTAACTGGCAGCTTAAATGACAGCATGGAAGTTCGATGCCACGAATGCATTCAAGCTAGGGGTGAGCATATCCCTTATTAAAACCCATTTTTGTTATTTTTCTATGACATTTTATCACATAAAACTGTGATTATTATTTTTTCCAAGAATGTACTTTTCCAGCGAGATTGCTTTTTTTGTTGTAAATCATTTTTGAATTTTTGTTATGTAAACTTCTATCTTGCAGTCAATGCATTGCTGTTTTGTGCACATGTCATCCAAATTTGGTGTTTTTACATTCATTCATTTGCAAATAAGACGCAAAAAAAAAAAAAACAGTTGTTCCTTAACTTTTGGAGGCCAGTGTATTATAAGCTCTAGAACAATGTTCTTAGTCAAAATATTTTTTGGGAGAATAATAAATGCATATGAGCCAAATATTTATACATTAATAATCTCACATTCTTAATACCCAACTATGAAGCAAGGTGCAAGAATTAATTCATAAGTAAAATAACTGTACAAATTAAAGGATAAAATAGAAATAAATCAGTTTTAATTCAATTTAAATACAGAAATCAATTACATAAAATGAACTTAATTTTTTTAACTTAATATTTCAATATACTTGTTATTATATTCCAAGCCCTAATGACTCAGTAAAAATGCTTAGCTGAAAAAAATTATACGTAAAAGAAATATTAATTATTCAAAAGCAATTGTTTTAAAAATTTGTCGTCGTGATGTGAATTTCATTATTCTGGAATATCATGAAAATTGCTGTTAGTTAACAGAAAAATAAATTTATGTATGTTGGTATTAAAAAATAAATAACTGTAAAACGATACATTTGAAAGAAAGAAAAGAAAAAAAATTAGTGCATATGTGGATTATATAGTGCATATGTAGTGCAGTGCAAATGAAGTCAGAAAGAAACCGAAGTCTTTAAATATTTTTGCATTTCATAGTGTGGGGAATCGATAGGGACTCAAAAAGACCCATCAACTGAGTTCGATCGAAGAATCAGTCCTTAATTAGAAAAGAATTAGGCTTGTTTGTTGAATCTCTTGTTAAGACAGAGTGGGGATTTGGTTTGTGTCTGGAAAAGGGGCTTGGTTCTGTGATTAAGTTCTTTACTGTCATAGTGAAAGAAAATGGTTTGGAATTGAAAAATAAAGTCTTCTAATCTAGTCACCGAGAAATAGTGGGTTAGAACAGCAAATAATAGTTTCTGGTGAAGTAGGGACTTGGGTGTTCTTACTCTTTTTGAGGAATAAGTTTAAAAAAACACTTTCTTTGGATCCCTCTTCCTACTTACAATGTTTATAATATATGAAAAAAATCCCTATTTGATAGAATATATGCTTTTTTGTGTGCAAGATACTAATGATTGTCATTAACATTTTTAATTTCATGCTTTAATGTATAAAAATATTTTTAGATTAATATATGTATTTGATTTTTATATAGAAATCGAAAATAGAAATGTCCAAGCAGTTTTTGATGTAAGTTGAAATTTTTATGTTTTAAAATCATTCACCAAATATTTATTTTGAAACAAATCTTTATACATTTTCCTTTTTCTTTTCTTTATGAAGCAAAACAGGACAAATAAAGATTTTGTATTAATTTTTTAGGCTGTTCATTTGAAGGGATTTGATTTCCCAGCTTTATATCCAAAATTGGAAATAAGAAATATTTTTCGAATATTTTTTGATTCTTCATCCATTGGATTGGGCATTCAGTCGACTGCTGATGCTGTGGATTTAAGTTTCTTTTCTGCAGAAGACATTGCTTACTGGGATTTAGAAGTTAGTTTTTTTTAATTTTGTGAATGATTTTTTTTAAGAATGAATATTATACTTGTTATTTGAGTTCTTAATTTCAATGAATATTTTGAAAAATTCAATATGAAATTAGGTTTTAGTGCAAAATAATGTTTTCAAAAAATAATTTACTGTAAAGTATAACCATTTTAACCAACTCGTCTTACTTATTTTTGTTTTAAATGCTCAAAATTTTTTTCCCCATCATTTTATTAACCATTTTGATTTTATGATTTATGGAAATATTTTTATTCGAATAGTTATTTTCAATCTGAGATAAACTACAGAAAAGACAAATCTTTGGGACAAAAAAGAAATTTATTACCAAAAGTTAAGCACAAATGTGTTTACTGTTTGATATAATCGCCTTGAAGGTCCAGACATTTGTCTTGTAGGTTGTCCTTCTTTCAAGAAGGTTGTTGTGAGTGATGTCAGATTGACTTGAAAGTTGCTTTGAAGCTCGTCATTGGTCCAGAACCATTCGAAATAATAGAGGGATGAGAGATTTCTGAAGATGTCTTTATTCAACATAACTGTACATGTTTGCCTTCATGGTGAACAGCTTCTAAAGCATTACTTCTGGTACTGAACAGCTTCTAAAGCATTTTCAATAGAATGTGTGCATCACTTGGTGTATAGCTCTGAGGTATCACTGGGTGATTTTCATCTCTTCTTAAATTTAACTGGCTAGGAGGCCAAAGCTTCTAGATCAATAAGAAACTTCAAAGTATGTTCAGTTCCATATCGCATTAGTAGTAACAGTATCTTCTAAGAAGGCATTGGAATGCTCGTCTACTGAGATGAACATAACCTAAATTTTCATGGTGATTTTGTACCCCCCCCCCCCAAAACAGTCTTGTTTGAACCTAACATGTAATACAAAAATTCATTTTTCCCTCTGTATTGTCTTTTTTATGGTTCACTACTGGTTGAAGAAAAATGAATATTTATTGCAATGTAATTTTTTTCATTGAAAATAATTTAAAGACTAATATTGAATTTTCCTTTTCTTCCAGACTGATTGGGAATACAATCCTGTGGAGGAAAATTTCTATAGTTGTTTTGATTTTTCTGGTCTGTGTTTTTCTATTTCTTTGTCAAAAAGCTGTTAAAATCGTATTAACCCCTTAACATTCTCATTTTTTTTCTTCAGGATTCAATCCAAGAAATGCCATATATTTTTTTTTATTAATTTCACTATTTTAAGTAGGAAATTATTATTAAAATAAATATTTTTAATATTTTTCAGTATTTAGGATAACTTTGTAACTTTAATGAAAATAATAGCATTTTTCTTGTAAGTTGTCTTTCTTTCCTACATGAATGCTCAACAGGGAAATTATACTCAATGCTGTTAATATAAAAAAAGTACAATAATCTTATTACATTCTCTTAACTTTTTACTGTACAACTATTGCCACCTATACAACTAATTTAATAACGAAAATTTTAAAAATATGGTCAAAACAGTACAAATTATTGAGAAACAAGAATATTCTTATGGAGTATGGGCAAAGCAGTAGCGTCCTGAACATATTGCCCGTACGGGGAAATGGAAGGGGTTAAATGTCCTTAACTTAGTATTTTATATAATTTATCCTTTTCGTTTTCATTTAATATTTAAATATATTATTTTGAAGATTAAATAAAAAAATCACTTTAAAATTTGAAATTTATGAATGTTTATGATAACACATTGTTTATTATATTTATATATTTTGATTATAGAATATGGAAATGCAATAAAAGCAGTTAATACTAGAGATGGAAAATATATTATATTCCTCAATGAAGAAGTGAGAGGTTTTTCCTTTCTATTTTTTTTATTTAGTTACTTGTATTCAGATTTGGTTTTAATCAAATTATCTCCTTAAGTTAAAAGTTTTTTCCTGCTTGAATATTGTTCCTTTTTTTATGGTATGGTGCATCATTATAGCTATACATACTTGAAATGTCTTTACTTATAATTTTTTTATGTGAAATTATGTCTGGTAAAAGGGAAGTTAAATTGTAACATTCAATGTGGTAATAGAGTTATGATCAAGGATTTTCCTAAATAAGCTTCATTTGAGCACTTTTTTCTGCCAGCACCTTTATCCTGCATATTAGCTACTGGTCACTGGAAGTATGTTATAATAATTGATAAATTAAAGAAGTTTTAAAAAAAATGTTTAAATGTTCAGATGAGTTTTTATCCCAAATAATTTTATTTTTGTGAAATTTTTAACTTTTTAAATTTACGTACCATGGCCTTTGTTTCTTCTGATCTAGAATTTAATCTTAATGTTATAACTGTTCATACTTCACCCTTAACCTGTTTTCCCATACATTGTACAGGCTATTCAAAGTTGGTTGCAACCGATAAGTCCATATGAGCACCAATATTTTCTCCTTTTCTTTTTTTGGTTCGCACATATTTTTAATTTTTATGGAGAGATTATTTTTAATATGAGTATTTTTTTAAAAAAATGTCATAATGTGTATTTTTAGTACTGAAGTGTTTTCCGGATTTTTCTTTATGGTTGAGGTGAGAATTTTTTTCTGACAAAGCCTGGAATTTAAATCTTTCTTCTGCTATGTGCAACATTTGTGTATTTAGACTGGTGCAGCTCTCTTTAAGCTTATATGTACAATAAATGAAAACATTTTCTTGTTAGAGGATTAACTAAATTTGTGTACAGATTCAGAACTATTTTCTAATTATCTGGATTATTTTTCAGATGAATCATGCAATGTTATCAGCTTATTTTTAAAGTATTAAAACTGTCACAAAAACATATTACAGAAACATTTTTCTGCATTTTGGGCTTTGCTATATGGAACTCGCTTGTTACATACTGTGAGAAAGGAGGGGAAGATTAAATTTGTTCTCATTGACTGCATTATTGAAAAATATCATGTGAACATCAAAAATTTCAGCATGTATGAGAGAGAAATTTTTTATTAGATGTATGAAATATTTTTCATTGCATTCAGAAAGGAACTAACTTAAAGTGCACATTTAAGGATTTTGGTGTTCCAAAATTATGTGCTGAAAATGGTGTAAAAACTTCAAAATTGAAAATTAAAATAAAGTTCTTCTATTTTCTTATTCTAATAAAAATGGTATGTAATTGTATGCCACAAAAATGTGCCCTTTTTTGGAAACATTTTGGATAAAAACTTGATGGATTATTGGGTTAATTAAAATTTTTTGATTGGTCTAAAGATATTGATTAATTTGTTCCAAATCTTGAGGGTATCAAGGCTTAATTTGATGAGGTTGTGCATTATTATACATTAGAATTAAATACATCACCAATATTTTAGTGGGATAAGATCCCTTATATCATAAAAAAGGTCACATTATGTTTTGTGGAGCTTTTTGGGCCACTGCTTTGTCGTAAGACATTTCAAGTTGCAATTCTGCCAGGAATATAATTATGCGGTATCCATTCTGTGCTGTCCCTCTAGTAATATAGCTATCAGGATTTACTGGAATATTATTAATTACATCTGCACTTTCTTCAGATTCTTTGCAGTCGATTTCACTCAATATTATGTTTTCATTGGAATCTAAATTAGATCAAGACAGCTCACCACCTTCTGATTAATTCTCAGAAAGTGCTCTTTTAACAAATTAGTAATTTCATCAGGACTTAGACTTTTTCTACAAGCAGTGGCAGCCCGAGACCTGAACTTGATGTGGGCAGGACATTTCGCGAGGCCCTTTAGTTAAGTTAAAAAAAGGTTAATAAAATTTAAAAAAAAAAAATTTTTATTCATGAAGAAAAACCAAAAATTTTAGCCATATTTCTTAGGAACATTAAACAATAATGAAAAAAGAAGGAAAAATTAAAGAAACGGAAATTTTCTGCTTTTAGTTTTGCTGAAATCTTTAATGATTGGTTTGTAATTTATCATAGATGCTATATCTGCTTCAATATATAAAACTGCCTAAGGTGAAAGTCATTCCTGACCCATTGAATTTTGCAATTTTTTTTTTATCAGTTTTGATTTTGTAAAGCTTGTCTCAGCAGAAGCAGTATACTTACAGGTATTGGAACAAAATTTGAAAGACAATGTAAATATTTAAGGATATTCTTTTCAAATTGTTCTCTATGACCTATTGGAAAAAATGTTTCACGTCTGTAATGGTTTGGGTGAATTTGGGATCATATTTTGTAATTCTTCATATAGTTCGTAAAGTTGGAAGTCACTGTTCTCACCTACTTGCAAGACTGTGTGTAAATCTTGGAAAGTTTTCAGTATTTGCTCTTTTGGAATATTTTTTAACTTGTTTAAGTCATAGAGAAAAACAAAATTTTCAAAATGATTTAAAGATATAAATCTTGAACCCATATTGCTTATCACAGAATCAATCATGGTTTTAAAAAAAATCTGTTTCATACCGGCTTTTGACAGACTCTATAGGTGATCACCACCATAATAAGCAAACATTCTTTTTCTTTTTGGCTACCCTTATATTTTTGAAATCTTTTGGCAAATCATAACCGCTTTACTCAATAAACTTACGAGCGTCAGACAAGTATCTTCCGAATCCAGTTAGTTGATACTCTTTGATCCAGCTACAAAATGTACTCAAATGTTCAAGAGTAATGCATAAATTGAGCTTGTACATTACCATAATTTGCTTATGGTATTGACATGCATAATAACTCATACCGTACATGGAATGATACGATACATTCCAAACTAGGCATTTCATTTAAAATGGAATCGTAATCACTGTTTGGATTGTTCCGTTTTGTTTTTTAAGTTTCCTATGCATTCAACAACATCATCAAATTATAATAATGCGGCCTTCACCACCTCGATTCTGCTTTCCCACCTTGTGTCTGATAAAGGCTTACTTCTAAGCTTTAATTTTTCTTTGATAATTTTCCAGTATCTACTGAAACTTTGCAAAAAAATAGCAAAAAAAAAAATCTTCTGAATAAAACCAAAAAATCTTTTTGTTGCCACTGATGAATTAGCTGCGTTTACTAATAACAGATTCCAGCTATAACAGCCGCAAGGTGTGAAAAATGCCTGGTATTTATATTTAATACTCAAGTTTTAACTCCCCTACTTATGCCTACCATATTTGCACCATTGTCGTATCCTTGTTCACGACAGTTCTAAATTTCTAAGCCATTTTTTTCTGGTTCTCCAATTTGCATTGGTCAAAAATTCTCCAGTCATTTCAGTGACAGCAAAAAATCAGATCAAGTTTTCTTCTATACTTCCAGTTGATGTACTACAATATCTTAAGATGACTGGCATTTGTTAAATTCTACTGCAGTCTCTAGTGCATTCGAGTAAAAAAGAATAATATTTTGCCTCTTTTATCCTACCAATCTCTTCACTAGTTATTGTGTTTGACATGATTGTGATCAATTCATTTTGAATATTGCGGCTTTGATAATGGTTAGGGCGTTGTTTATTATTAATGTGATTTATGTGTTCCCATAACATAAGATCATATTTAGATATCAATTCAAATAAGTCTATGAAGTTTCCAAAATTCTTAGTGCCTTCGTCTGTTTTGAGCGATTCTCTGTGACCTCTAAACGCCAGATTATGAGAGGCTAAGAAATTTATGATATCAATTAATCTCTCAAACAAATTGTACCAATGTTTTTGAAATTCAAAAATTCGCCTTTCATTTTCCCGGTCTAATGTTTTTCCGTGCTTTATTCCCTTCTCTTATGTTATCCATTGGAACATATAGGCTTCATGTGTTCTTTAGTATTCTCATGTCTGAGTAAAATACTACTTAAGTGTTTCCAATCACAGCACCCTTCCTGTACCATTTGAGTTTATGAATTGCCAAATAGTCTGCATGGAAAACAAAAAATTTTAGTTTTAGAACTTGAATAAACCAACCAGCGACAACATTGATTTTCACCACTATTTAGTTTTCTTGAGAAATGAAAATTGGAAAAGTGTCTATGATCATCATCTTTAGGATAATATTCATCACTGTTATTTAACTGCTGTGTGGGACCACTTTGAATGATATGATGACCGGTGAGCACCTGTCATAGGAACCGTACACAATCCTGGGTCAAAACTGGAAAATGCTTGTTTCACTACGTCACTGGCATCTCTGTTTGCAGGCGAAGAACTAATCTCAATCTCTTCTTCTTGATTATGTTACTCAATATAAACACAGAAATCACAACATCAGGTTATGATTGGCAAACTTTGAACCTATTTCTCTTTCCGATTTTCGTCGTTCGGTATCAGTAGTTGGTGAATTGGAGTAACTTTCAAATTCAACGGAGACTTGGATACGGATAAATGTTGTTTGAGAAGTCAAAGGAACCGATCAATTTGATTCTGTACAGCCAGATTCAGTTTGATCGAGAAATTTCATCATACCTGAACTTTAAACCTGGTTGGGTACAGCTCTTTCCACTTTTTTTCCCTTTTTGCTGCATCTAATTTCCATTTTCTCCCTTTATCTCTATCTCTCTTAGTGCCCAAGTCTAGCATGATTGATAAATTCTGAAAAATGCCTAGTACCACTATTATTTGTTCTCACATCAAATACTTTTAAAATTTATACTATGATATAGAAACATGAAGCTAGACTGCATTTGCATGTGATGCTTTAATTGGCTTTCTAATGATGAACTATATGAAGTCCTGAACTATACCCTGTCTCTGACTGGGGACTCTCCACGCGATAGCAGCTTAAATCCAGCTAATGTTGCCAGACCAAATATGAATGAATGAGTCGAAATGACAAAGTTGAGAAATTTTTAATAAAAGAAAATAGAAAATAATATTTTCACGAATTTTTATTTATATGCTTTCGTACACCGATAAATAGAATATCTTTTTTTAAAAAAAAGCCAATATACCAATTTTTTGCTATTTTATGGCAAAAAAAAGATAGAGTTGAGAACTTTCTAATTTATTAATTATAAAAAACCCTGTGGTGTGCACTTTTGGATTTTGTTTACTTTTCGTTTAATTTATTTTGGCTTTGAGGTGCGAGGCTGTGGGCCCACACTGCTCACGCCTTACAACACCTCTGTCTACAAGTCATCATTTCTGGGTGTCTGCTTTGCATAAAGTTTGAAAATCGAATGCAATTTTTTCATTAGCAGATAAGCAAATGCTATGCAACAAAACACTTAGACACAACGATTTTAGTATGATGGATATAACTCATTTCCACTGTGAACCCAATAACACTGCACTGAAAGTCAAATAAATGTGCGATATTACTTCTCGAAGTTGGTTTTACTAATAGTATCCACTTAGTGAACTATCCTTTGCCGAACGATGGCTGTTTATAATGATAAATTGTTTTAGTGTTGAAACAGCACCAACTGGCATTCTAGGTATGTTTAGTTGTAAAATCTCTCATAATTAACCTAGAACCACAAAACTTTTTCTGTGTAATAACCATGGAAAATGATTAAAAGTCACAAAAAATTTCCAAATTCCCTGCAAAGATGCAGAAAGGAAACATGCTTTGGTGTCCAAACAACTTCGACGGACTTTCAAGTGTTAAAGAGTTAGTAAATAACTCATAAGCGGAAGAAAAAGGCAGCCTCTGTTAGTCAAAAGACCTGAGCCACAGAGATAGAGGACTGACAGCTGATTTGCGTGTAGGTATTTTGCTGGGTTAAGTGGAATGGTCTTCACGCCTAGAATGACCCTGCCAGGTGAATATTTTCCCGACGTACTTCTCCCATTCCACCCAGTGACATCCCCTCACCACGATGAGGCAACCTACAGGACTAGAGGGGGCTCATCCCCCCAGTTCATATTTGGTATCGAGCTGACTCCCCTGGAGGATTCCTTGCTTCTTAGTGGACATTTAAGAAGGATTATCTTCCAGGGTGGCCATAAAACCCATTCGATTTGTCCAAAATGTAACATCGAGCAGGCCTCCCCAACTCATATTCTTGGATGCCTGGGTTTGTCCTACGACGACTTGCTAGGTCTTCCTATGCTAGTTTATGACTTTTTGAGGGTGAATAAACTCATAGATCTCCTCTAGCAGAAACTAGACAAGGAGATAAGTAACAACAACAGGGTTAGTAAATGCTTGCTTCTGTTATCATCAACAAAACTAATGCTATTTGAATTGAAATAATTATAAGTTAAGCTATATGATCTTTGTTGAAAAATATTTAAACAAGAAAAAGCATTTATTTTTAAATTATATGCTTAACAATGAAGAGTAGAAGTATGTAAAGTCTTTTGATTTTGCTATAGATATAGAAAGGTAGTATAGACATATTCCAAGAATTTGAAAATCCTCAAGATTAAGGCGTGACAAAATACAGTATGTAAACAATTATAAAGTCAGTGTTTTGCAGAACTAAAATTAACATATTTGTTAAATACCTGATAAGTAGTAGATATAGTATTATTATTCTTATAATTCTTACTAAGATCAAAATTAGCAGATTTTCTTAAATGTCATTTTTAGGGAAAATGAACCACATTTTTTTTTTTAAAGTAATGCAGATCACAGAAAAAATTAATTTTTTTAAAAATGATAAAAGAAGAAAAGGAGTTAAGTAAACTCAAAGGACTTTATTAGATATTAAAAATGGTTAGGAACATAGGGCCTAATAGTGAATTAAAATATGGAATGATCAATGAATACCAATAATTTTAATTCATGTAAAAGGTGAACTACTTTGTTCTCTCTCTCTCTTCTAAATAAATAACCTTTAATATTATCCTTAATGAAACTGTGTGGAATATTATTTTGCACTATTTATATACATAAATTATGTAATAAATATTCATTTTCACATCATTTTAACTGTTATTGTTAAAATTAAAAAAAATTTTTTTATTGATAAGTAGTTTTTTAATTATATTTTTTATTTTAAATTATTCAGATTGTGCATATTTCTTTTTTTTCAGAATACTTTGAATGTCATGTGTTCTTTAACATCTACTGTTTGCAAAACATGGAATTATCCTGATAATAAAAGTTGTATTGTAAATTTTGTTATGAATGAAACTGTAGATCCTAGCAGGTGAGAATTTGAATAATTTACTTTGTACTATAATTATATAAATATATTCATTCATAGATTGTACATTAAAAGTAAAAAATTATTTTTTTTGCTTGCTTTTTTGGGGAAAGTTATCTTTTGACCAAGCAAAAAAATGACAACATCTTCAGCTTGTGCATAACGCTTAAGACTTTGAAAATGGAGAAAGTTAACTTTTTGTCAATATTTTGGAATTATTCACTTAACCAATGTCATTAAGTTCTAAATGAGAAATTTGGGATAGGAAGAGTGATGGAGAGGTGGATTAAAGCCTATAATTGCAAAATATTTGTTTGTGCAAAAAGCTCAAAAAACACATTTTATTTGCAAAATTAGTTATTTTGTAATTTTATTCAACTTTACCTTTTCACCTTTAATAAAAAAAGAACTTTAAATAATAGGAAACATATTTCCATTTGCTGTTTTCTGGAATGCTTTCTTAAGTCATATCTAAGAAAATTCTGTCACAATAGAAGGACTTATCTTTTAATTACTAAGCCATGGTAATATGATGAGTAATTTCTCAATAAATTTTTTTACTTTTGTTTTCACATACTTTATGAATCTTGAGTATTAACATAAGAGCAGGGATCTCCAAACTACAGCACACTGATCAAACCTGGTCTTCAAGGTTCTCTCATCTGATGCACGAAGACTTTTTTTATCTACGGTAAAAATAACAGAAATTTACATATATCCTGTCGAGATCAGCTGATGCTTACGTAGACTTAAAATTTTTTACTGAATTAAAATAGAGGTGTAATGTCGTGTGTTATGTTTTCCAAGCAATTTTTTTTACAAAACTTTATTTGTGCTTCTTACTTTTCTACTTCTGTTCACAGTCAATGAGATGATATAACACCATCTAGTGGATGAATTTTTAAATGGCTTACTGCTTGTTCAAGACTTGTGATTATTTTGATCATATAATTTGTCAGTTGCAATTGATTACTGTAATAAGGAGGTGCTGGTGTCAGTATCTAATAGCGAAATGTAGTGAAACATGTTGCTCTTATGTTTTTTTATAGAGTTATTTTCCTTTATGTAATTACTTACCTGTTTGTATAAATGTTATCATTAACAGAAGTCATTAATTTAACAAGAATTTTCCTAATACTTTGGAAACATTAAAAGCAACAATCTCTCTACCATCAGAAGATATATTTGCACAGTATATTCAAGTAAGCTTAACTTAAGAAGTCCTAAAAAAATTTTAACATTGAATGATTCTTTATGGTTTGTTTGGAGTTATAATTGCAACAAAATTGGTTCGCATAGTCAGATTATTTTGAGTGATATTGTTGGCAAGATACTTTCAGTTTCTTTTTTTATTCATGTTGAAGTCACATTATTTTAGTACTCAACAATGGCCGAGAGGAGGAAAAGAAAAACAGTTGATGTGAGTCTCGGCAATTTCAAGAAAGGAATTTGAAATACTTCTTCGTCAAATCTGGCGAGAAAGCATTGTGTGATAGCAATGAAACTGGGACTGTGGTGAAAGAACACAACCTGTGCCACCATCGTCATTACTAATAAAATAATAAATAAATAAATGAAAACATTTTCCCTTTCTTTTTCATTTGGACTTCAAGTGTGTAGACAGCCCTCAAACTACTGTTTGATTGTTAATACCGCCCTTGGGCTGAAAAATTTGGAGACCCCCCTTTATTAGAGGACTGTAATAAAAATGGCTAAGTGTAAAAAAAGATCCTTACTAGAATGAATTCTTAATTCCCAATATTGGTTAACCTAAGTGGAATTTTCGCCAAATAAACATCCTTCTTACAAAGATCTTGATGTGCTGTTTCCAAGACTGATATAAAATGTTACTTGGCTCCAACAAGAAATATATAAATTTTTGTTAATTCGCTGAAATTTAAGCTTAAAAAATTAAATATTTGTTTAAAAAATCTTATCTTGTAGTTTCCAAGTAGAGAATAGTACAGTTAATAAGTACTGTAATAATAATATAAATTAAGAAAGTTGAACTGTTGCATTATTCACAAACTTCATTCATAAAAACGATTGATATCTTCAGAAAGGAATCTGCTCTTCTGTCTGATGTAACAGCATGTAAATCTTGCTATTATTGAGAACTTTATTTGCCAAAAATATCCAAATTTGTGTGAGTGCATTTCATTTGTCATTATGATGAAGTGGATGAAATTTCTTTAACATGTGACAAACATGCTTCTACATTTTTTGTGATCTGTCACAAGAGAATGTGTGTGAGTCATGTAAAAATATATAATTATTAGATTTGTTGTGCTAGAATACCCATCAAATATATATTGTACATTTTTAGCTTATTATTCTAATATGTATTAAAAAAGGTTTATTTAACCCCTTCCAGAAAATCATAGAAAAAGTAAAGTAAGTGTAAAATATAAAAGAAACTTTTGTTAATGATGAAAGTAATGTGAAAAAAATTATGGAAAAAAGGCCTGCTACATGTATAAGTTTGCAATTAAATATACCCATATGCAATGTGTTAATTGAGTAACATTTTCCTTTCCAACAAAGAAAATATGAGTTGAGAAAAATTGTATTGTTAGATTTACAGGACACGCATACTAAGAGACTTGAAGGGGGGGGGGAGATGAAAAGAACTTTAGACTTGTCAAAGTCGAATGAAACTAGAGACTTACAAACTGAAACTTGCTGACACTGAGCAAATATAAATACTTGGGGGGGGGGGTGAGGAAGGTTCTCAGATAATGATCATTTCTGGAATCTAGTATGGTACTAATGATTATCAAAAATGTGGCAACAGACTTAATATCAATACCTTCTGTTAGTGATTATTCTGAAATTTTAATTGAGCAAGAACTGTGATTCAATCATCTGTCCTTCAAGATTAATAAGTAATCACTTATATTCAGATACAAATTTACAGTTTCCCTATTCTCACTCGAGTAGTGGGATGCATCAAACATGTGATCGAAGCATTTCGAAAAGTGTGTAATGGTAAAGCAAGATACAACATTATCAGGACCACTCATTTATCACAAAAAGCGACTTTAAAATACATTCCTTTGAATAAAAATGTAAGAAAATTTTATTTTTGTGTTTAATAATAGGTTCATTAATAGCATTAAAATTAATTTTCATTTCGACTATTTTTATCTTTGAGTTTCATTTAATAACCCTTTGACACGCGGTGGTATGTCTCTGAAACCATCATTTTCTAAAAAATATCTCTAAACGTGCTGTGGTATTTGAATGAAACCAATGGTTCTAAAGATATCTTTTATCTTTCTTAAAAGACATTAGATGTCAGAACGTTAGAAAAAAACTAATCTTTTTGTGAGAAAAATGTATCATTTTAAAAGCTTTTTTTAAACACTTTCAAAAAAAATTTTTTTTAGCAAATTAAAATAGAAAAAAATTTAAAGTAAGTTATGTACATTTTTGCTGCATATGCTGTTCATAGCATAACTAACTAATTTTTTGTATAATAAATTATGAAAAGAACTGACTCGTATTCAGATTCCTTTCGGGTGGTTTCAGATTTCAGCCACTGCGCACTTAGAACATGAAAACTGTCTTTTTCTTCTCCGTCTTATAGCACACGTGCATAAAAGATATCTCCCCGTTTTTTTTTCTTTGACTCAGGCAGTGAAATAACTAATAATTTATGGGGTTTTTGTCATTGCTTTGGAGGAGGGGGTTTATTATTTCAGTATTATTGCATGTTTTAATAATTTAATAATAAAGAAAAAAATTATATATAACTTTACTGGCTATTGAAGTTGATTTCAATCTCTTATAGTTATATTTTGTATTATTTAACATTCAAAAAGTAATTCCAATACTTAATATTGCATGTTTTAGTAAATTTGTTTCAAAATATATAAAGAATAATTTTACAATCCTGATGCAAATCATATATTGTTCATCCGAGAATTATGTCGTAAGTGTGCGGTGGTACTTCTGTGAAACCACCTCCCCCCTTGGGGGGGGGGGAATGTACTGTAATTTATTTTAAAGATATTTTCTCTGTTCTTAGGTTCTATACATTGCATTTATTAATTTTATTTTTAAAAATTCAGCGAATTTATTTTTTTGCGCTTCAAAATGATAAAGGGGAGTAAAAATACAAAATTTTGCCAACTTTTCAAAAGTTTTTTTTACAAGTAAGAAATTTTTTTCTCGCTCCTCTTATCCCTAAATTTCATGAAATGGACAATAGTATTATGATATAGATAAGTTAAATAATTATAAAAAATAAACAAAAAGCAAGATTTCTCCATTTTTTTAAATTTAAAAAGTGCAAGCCAAGAGTAAAAGATATTTTTTACCTTTTTATTTAATTAAATGAAAGGTAATTTTTCCAGAGTAGGTGATTAGAGAAACTTTTTTCATCAACTCTCTGATATATATGTATTATTTAAGTTTGGTATTTATATTTTCTGGCAATTTTATGTAATTAAATTCTACTATATCTATAATAGAAGTTTTGCAAAATTGTATATTGCTTTCTTTTTCTTGTATGTCAATTTTTGTTTCATTTTCTGAAAATTCTTTAAAATAATTTTAGCTTTCTGGTAACCGATTGCAAAATTGGCTTATTGATTGAGTTGTCAGAAAATTCTGGACATATATTTGAAATCAGAACATTTCCTTCTTTTCAAAAGATTTTCAATATCGATTTATTGCACTTTGTGAGAATGGTGGAATGCAAACCTAACCAAGTATGTTTTTTTTTAGAAAATTAAGTTTTATTTATTTTATATAAAATGTATTAAAATTACCTCATAATTAAAAATATTCTTTAATAGGATTTTTGGTATATCATTGATGGAGCAATAACTTTTGATGATTCAGGGTAAGTTAAAAATTATGATCTGTAAGTTTCATATATATAAAATTCTCCTGTCAGTGTTTGTAACCAAACTCCTCCGAAACGACTAGACCGATTATTATGAAATTTTGTGCGTAAATTCAGTAGGTCTGAGAATAGGATGTAAACTATTTTTCATTCCCATATTGCAATTAGTTGAAAAAGATATTAATTAAAAACCTTAAAACCTCTGTCTGTTCGTTCGCTTGGCGCCGAAAATCGGTTTCGCGCCAAATATGTGACTTTTCTCTGTTCCACCATCCAAATCACTCTTCATAGGGTTACAATATCAAACTGGGTATCTATAACAAATCAAAAATCACCAAATTTGGTGGGTGAAAAGTCCCCCCCCATTTTTTTTGTACACATCTTTAATTCAAAAATTCATATATTGCAGGTTTAAAAAACAAGAATGTCTAAAATATTTGCAAAAAACTTAATCGCTTTTACTTTGTTAGCATTATTTCAAATAAGTGATACGAGACAAATGAAATGGCTCGATCGATTCTTATGAAATTTTGTGCGTACATTCATTAGGTCTGAGAATAGGACGTAAATTGTTTTTTATACCCCTATGTGACAAGGGTGGTCAACCCTAAATTTTTCTTTTTTGGACAAAATTTTTATTTAAATTTTTTTAATGATTCGACATTAAAAAATACATACAACCCTAAATTTTTACCTTTCTACCACCAACCCCTATTTTTGATAGCGATATTCGTACTTTAATAATTTTCTACTCTTGGTTCGATAATTTATCAGTTACCACTCGATCAGTTATTCCCGCCAGGCATCTACGTATGTCACTTCTCGCCCCTTAAACAGCACAGAGCAGGGATGAGAAAGAAGCCGGTCTCCTGTCTTTCTCAGATAATAAGCTTTCTCTCACTCAAGTTTAGGGCCTAAACCGTTTTCAGCCATTATTATTGGTTGCGCATCAGTCGTAGCAATAATGCTTATACTTATCATTTTACTTTCTCAGTGCAACTCTCATATTAAGTATTTTCTTATACTAAATGTATCATCAATTTGCAGTGCTATAATTATTTATTCCCATTTTTCTCAAGATAGTTCTCAAGTTCAGTTAATTAAGTGATCTCATATAAATCAATAGTTTTCAACACGTGTCACGAGCTCTCGCCAACAACTATTGTGTTACCTGTATAAACCATGATATTTTCAAACATTTATGAGTTCTTACTTAATATTAATTAGTTTATTTATTATTAAACACAATTAATAAAACTGTAATACTCAGTGCATGTGGATCTCTGGTTATTTTGCTTTGTAATTTGAACCCACCACGGCTGTGCAATGGCACACAATTAGTCATGAAAAAAATTGATTGAAAACGTTGTCAAAGCTAGCATTTTGAATGACAAATTCCAAGAAGAAGCTGTATTACTACCACAAATTCCTATTATTCCCACACATGTGCCAATTGAATTCAAACGGGTTCAATTTCCAATTAGATTGGCATTCGCAATGACAATCAATAAGTCTCATGGCCAAACAAAGTTTACTTATGGCTTAAATTTGGGCACAGCGTGTTCTTCACACGGATCATGAAACTTGGCATGTTCTCACGTGGGTAAACCATACAGTTTGTTTGTGTTGGTGTTATTTACTCACTAAAAATATTGTACACTCCATTGCAGTAAGAGACTGATAATGTTATTTTTTAATTGTCATAATTTGTGATAGAGATGTAATTTGAAATTTATTAGATAAAATAATAAAAGTACAAATAATTCAAAAAAATGACTGTTTGGTGTTTTATTACTTTTATATGCTGTCATCGTTCACAGCGCTCCATTCCTCTTTCAGTCATATACCACATCCCCACACACTTACAATGAGTTAGTTATTTTTTATTTGACTACCAAAATATTCACTAGAAATAATTTATATGGCAAAACGTTTGCCGGGTCAGCTAGTATATGTATATATATATATGTGTGTGTGTTTGTGTGCATTGTATGTATGTATATTATATAAGTAGACAGAGTATATATTCACAAAATTTTTTCTTTGTGTATTTGGCTCTCCATATTCTTATTTGGTTCTCCGAATTCTTATTTCCAACTTTGTGGTAGCAGTACTTTCAAGAAATAAATACTTGTTAAGTATAAGTGTGTGACTATGTAATATGAATATAATTACTTGAATGTCTGTTTTTATTATGTTATAGAATCCTTTATTTGTGTTGAATAGTTTTTATGGCACAAGGATCATGAGGCCATTATGAGCTAAAGACATAATTAAAAATCTGCAAAAGCAACGTACATGCCAACTTTTATGCCTTGTGCATAAAATTTATGCTTTTCTGTCTAGATCACTCATTTTTATACATTTTCACAATTTCCATCTGCCGATTATATTCTCTCATGCAACTCTTATTTTTAGTATTCTACTTGCAATGACAAGAGCATGTTTAAGCTCTAAGTCCTCCCACTGGCACAGTGTGGTAGTTTGAGGAGAGGAGCCAGCTCAGATGCTGTTTTTGCCGCTTGACATAGGTTTACAATTATGAGGTCCATTATCGACAGATCTTGTGTTGCTTTATAATACAACATTAATATAACTTTCACTCACTTGCAATGGCTGAAAAAATAGATGAAACTGTAGAACTTTATTGAGTAAGTCTTAAATTCATGAAGTCTATGCTTCTTCCTACATGTAATATTTATTTAGCCTTTGTTTTCTAGCTGATTCCACAAGGTTTCATGTAGTGAAGCATTTTAGTTTTTTTCTTTGTAGAATTTTTTAAAATTCAACTTTCCTCTTGTACTTTGCAAGTGTTTGTATTCCTTATTTCATGTTGTTAAATGATTTGTTTTCATCAATTTTTCTGTTTACCTTGATGTCTAACGGAGGCAAAATATGCTTTTAAAATTATAAAGAATGTTATTAAAAAGAATTGGTTTGTGTGTTAACACATCCCAAAAGAGGTAAAATATTTATTTTGAGATTTATGTTGCTTTTTGTTACATTGGCAAATATATTTCCCATCATGAAAAAAACTCCAAAACACTTCCTAAATGATAAATCAAGCTGTAATTGCTCAAAGTCGTGAGGTGAATGTCCCCAACACTGATCAGCTGAAAACGGATAGATGTTTTTATTTGTATGCACAAGTTTTAATTTGTATTGGAATTTCCTTTAGAAAAAATATTCAGCAACTTATGGATGCATTAAAAAAAACTGGTGTATCTTTTAAACATTTAATTTAATTTATAGCAGACAATACTTCAGTAATGTGATCAACACTGTTCATTGATCAACAAGCAGTCACATTTGTATTCAATCAGCAACATAGTAGTAAAATTAAAAATTAAAAGTTAATTCATTAAAGACTTGAACTTGCTGGTTTTAAATTTGACATTATTTATCGCCCTGGAAAGCAAAACATGATTGCTGATGCATTATTCCGTATAACTGGTGCTCTAACCCCAGAATCGACTTAAACAATCTTCACAACTCTGTCATCCTGGAATGACAGATGCATCATTGGGTTCATTGCAAAAATCTCCATTTTTCTTTAGAGGATATAAGGAAAGTCACAAACTCCTGTGTAATATGCTACAAATTAAAGCCAAGATTTGTTAAACCTGTTGTAACTCTTGTGAAAGCTACTTCCCCATTTGAAAGGCTGAATCTTGACTTTAAAGGGCCTTTACTTAGTGTTTCAAGAAATCACTATATTTTAACAATAGTTGATGAATTCTCTAGATTTCTGTTTGAGATCCCTTGTAATGACATTTCTGCAAAAACCGTAATATTGCACTTGAAGAACGTTTTCTCTATTTTTGGAATGCCATCAGCTTTCATGTCTTATGAATTAAAATAATTTCTAACATCTCAAGGAAATGCCACAATTCGTACTACTCCCTATAATCCAGCAGGAAATGGACAGGTTGAACGTTATAATGGAATAATCTAGAAAACTATACAACTTGCTTTAAGATCTAATAATTCGAAAACTGAACAATGGGAAGGAGTAATCCAAACATCTCTAAATTCCATTCGCCTCTTGTTGTGTACACTGCTGCTCCTCATTAACGGATATTTTCTCACTCTCGAAGATCCCATAATGGCTGTTCCATACCTATGTGGCTTACAAAGCCTGGTCCAGTTCTAATGAAAAATCAGGTGCGTGCTAACAAATATGGACCAATTGTCCAAGAAAGGGAATTAATTGAAGCTAACCCTGACTGCACATGCAAAACTTGGTGATGGAAGGGAAACAACTGTTTCTATAAGACACTTAGCCTACCAAGAGGGGAAACTACCAGATCTGAAGGCAACAAGGGTGTAGAAGAAAATGTTCAAGTTCATCCAGATCTGTAGCCAATAAACTCAGACTAAGCCATCACTTTAGACGATTTGATTGAACAGAACATGAACACATTAGCATTGCATACAGCTTGTCACAGGCAACCTCCTGCATATTTGAAGGACCACATCAGGGATTGAAATTAAAGGAGGGTAAATGTAATATTCTTATGTAATCTGGCATCACTTAATTTTGTTTTTCTATATTGGCAACGCCTAGATGAGACATTCTGTAAACAATTATGCCCATTATGTAGCTTCACTTCTAAGTCATTAAAGCTAAATTCCATCCATTTAACTCTGATTGTCTTATTTATAGTACAAGCATAACCTTCTGAACTGTTGTGGTGCCATCTACCTGCAAAAAGAGCAATCAAAAACTCTTCAAGACTCAATAGACACAGCCAAACAAACTCGTCAGACTCGCTTGATGCAGCAAAGTCTTCCAACTCACGTGACGCAACTCCTCCAATCAACAGTAATGAATCACACACTCTCCATAACAACCTCGTTTGTTTGCCTATCCAGTGAGTCAGTGGATAGGCAAACAAACGAGAGAGTATAGTAGTATTATTTATATAAGCCAGTAACAGCCTCTGGACTGAAGGGATTATTTTGGTCTAGTGGTATGTTTCGTGCTTACGGAACAAACGAGCTCCCAAGAAGGTGACAGTGTGATTTTGCTCGGAACAACACGATAGATGGCGACACGATTCGGACCCACTGATTTAACGAGCACGTTCTCCAATTTTAAATGTAATTTATGTATACATAATAGTTTTTTTCATAGATATAATCTACGAATTGAGTAATTTCATTGTATTTTTTTTATAGATGCATCTTTATTGTAAATGTCTTATGTTTTATATACATGCTTTTAAAGTATTAGTTTTTATAAAACAAATTAATATACACAAAAAGATAGTTTTCTATGAGTAATTTTCTTATCAAAGGGGTATCTTTATTGTGAAATTTTCTACCCATTATTTGTCAAATATTTGTATATCGTGTTGTTCATAATACGCATTATCTTAAAATTTTTACTTGAAACTTTGCAGCCTAGATTGAAACTGTGATAAGGAAAGCATTGGTGATGGTTACCCACTGGCAAACTGTCACAGCACTAATACAAGATTCAGATCTATCAGTAAAGATTGACCATTTGCTATTCATAAAGTCCTTAATGGAATATTTAGTTAATTTAAACCGGTAAAAAGGTTGCAGTCTGGGAATTTACTTATTGAAACTATGTCTGCTTTGCAAACAAAGTCTTTTCTTCCTGCAAAAACTTTTCTAAATTCACCTGTAACAACAAGTCCACACAAATCTTTTAACTCTTGCCAAGGTGGCATTTCTGAACCTGACCTATTGACCACCCCTGAAGCATAAATCTTCGAAGGATTCTCTGATTAGGGGGTAATTCAGGTAAGATGAATTACAATAAAAAATGATGCAACAATTATTTTGACAAAACATTTAATTTTTTCCTTTCAATAGCCTGAAATTACCGACTACAATGAAAGCTGGTTTTTTGAACTGCAAAATACGTGCATACATTCAGAATCCTCTGTGCTGCTTCGTCAGAGATTCAGACATTCATAAACTGCCTGTTGCAGACAACTAACATGCTCTAGATCAGGGGTCGCCAAACTTTTTTGATCATCGCCCCCTATATAATTTTTCGAAATCTCCATAGACCCCCACAATTGTAATTTTCAGGTAATTAAAATAAAACTATATATTAGTCTAAATACTATTTAATAAATCAGAAACAGTAAGTAAAGTAGCTGCAGATTTTTTACTTCTTAATGAGATGAGTGTGCCTGGTGTTTCTTGGCAAGGTTCGCTATATTGGGTTCGAAATTAGTCAATTTTAACCGTAAATCCCCTCGAAGCTCCACATTTAATTTATTTCTGTTTTTAGTTAAAATTGAATTAACGTGACTGAAACCGGCTTCAACCATATACGAACTTGGAAACGCCAGCATAAATGGCTGAGCCATTTCGTAAAGTTTCACATATTTTTGCTTTATATTTATATTAGTCCAAAATTTATGTATTGTCAAATTTTTAATAAGCGTTTTTGCTTCAAGATCGGACAATAGTTCAGCAAGCTCATCTAGTATGTTGATGTCGACGTTATCAATTTGCGCCGAAAATGGCCCAATAATCCAATCAGGGATGTCGATGTTTTCCTAATCAACAAAGCGTAGTTTAAAATCGTCGCTTAATTTTTGAAGATGATTTGTATATATTTCCAAGTCTTCTTCTTTTATTTTTAATTGTTGCAGATTTGAAAAATACTTATAATCCTTATGTAGCAATGAAGATCTAAATAAATTTAATTTTACTTGGAAGCCTAACAGTATTGTCCGAGCTTGGATAATTGTTACATCGTTTCCTTGCAGTTTTGTTTGAACGTCATTAAATTTTCCAAATAAGTCTGCTAAATAAAAAATATTGTTCTTATTGTTTTGGAGTTCATTGCTTAGAACAGGATTTATTTCGTTCAGAAATTCTGTCGTGGAGTCAAATAAATTGACGAGCAGTTGCAAGCAAACACCTCTAGACAACCATCTAACCTCGGTGTGCAGAAGTAATTGGCTAAATAACTCATTGTTTTCCTCACAAAGTTTGGCAAATAATCTTGATTTAAGAGGTTGAGCTTTAATTTGATTAATAGATTTAATACAAAACTCTAAAGCTTCATGTAACTCTGAACTCAGATATTTTGCTACTAAGTTGTGTCTATGCAACACACAATGAATAGTACGAATACCGGGCACTTTTTCTTTGAGGCATGTAGCAAAACCTCGGTAACGCCCTACCATAGAAGGTGCGCCATCTGTGGCTACTGCTATTATATTTTCAAGCGGAATGTCATATTTATTTAAATATTCTTGTAAACATCTAAAAATTGTCACTCCCTTCCCATCGGTTTCAAGATATTTAGCAAATAAAAATTCATCAATGACTTCTCCTTTAATTTTACTGAAATATCTAACGTACGCCATAAGAATAGCAGAAACGCCAAAAACTGATTCATCAAGTTGTATAGAGAACTTGCAATTTTTTAGCTCCGAAACTACTGTGTTTTCTATTTCTTCAGCCATTTCGTCAATACGCCGTTTTACAGAATTTGCACTTAATGGCAAAGACTTTAAAACATTAGTAGAGTCTTTTTTCATCACATTCTCAATGACGTCTTTAATTGCAGGTACTACAATTTCTTCTGCGATTGTGTGGGGTTTTCCCCTCTTTGCTATATTAAGCGAAATCTTGTACGAAGCAATTAATCCTCCTTCATTTTCAATTTCAGTAGACTGTTTCATAAAACTATTTAGAGTTGGTCGACATGTGAATTTTTCTTTGAGTTTTTTGAAAAATTCTAATTCTTCATTTTTTTTATCTGAATGAAGCCTTTCAAGATGATCTTTCATTTTTGATGGTTTCATGTATTCATTTCCAAAAGTTTGTTCGCATATAAGACACATAGGAATAGTTTCATTTGTCGGTGAACAAATAAATCCAAATTTTAAGTAATCCAATGAATAATACCGACATTTCTTTTTAGATACTGAAGCTGTCATTTTTAAATTAGAGTTCTGTAAATAAGTTAAGATTAAGTTGGTATATTATACTAATCCACATTATTAAAGCTTACCTTTTCACAAGTAACAATAATTAAAATTGATATCAAAACTAAACGAATAGTTTTATAGAAACAATAACTAATTATCCAATGGTAGATATAATAGTAGTAATAATGACACTATATACACAAGCATTTAATACTGTTCACAGTTCACAAAGATAGCTGAAAATGCATATGATATTTGCGTTTGTAGCATCCAGTGTAGAATTGGACAAGCGCACATATGCGTCTGACTCATATGCAAGGCTCGTATGGTCTGCGATGGAGACAAAGGGCGAACCAACGACACGATGCGTAACTGCCGTATAAAAAAGAAAAGAACTAAAACCACACACATAAGAAGAAAGAAAACGGAGTACTGAAGATTCCCTTCGCGCTTAATGCATAGAAAGCCAACGGCAGTGTCGTCGCTCGCCAAGTCTGCGCCAAAGGCTCCTAATTGGTTGATGGGTTCGCCAGCAAGAGACACGGATAAGCCTCAATCACTCTTCTAGCTACATACTATGAGTTGTGCAAATTACAAACTGGTCACAAGGTCAAGTTGTGACGTCACGGTATACATACGAAAACCCATAAGGAAAAAAGGGGCAGATTGTTTTCTGATTTATTATTTTCTTTTCTTTTAAGAATATAAAATATAAAAATATTTAAAATTTTTACGTACGCAGTTAGATATGTGTGATTTGCGTATTAAGAACTGTTTTTCTTTCGAGTCTCAATAGACCCCCATTCGACCCCTTGGGTCAGATAGACCCCATACTGTTGTTAAATAGACCCCTAGGGGTCTATATAGACCACTTTGGTGACCCCTGCTCTAGATGTACGTACATCTGTTGGACATGCCTCTTTAGATTGCAATCTGAAGCAGAAATGTGTTAGTTGTTCACAGCCTCATTCATTCAATTCAGCTTTCATCATTTCAGTCCAAAAGAGAAAAACAAATTCAGGAAATCAAAACCAAGAAAAATATGTCTTGTTTAGAAGTTAATGAATTCAAAGTTCCACAGATATCTCAACTATGTGCTGAGGCCATTAATCTATCAGCTGTATCCATTGCTATCCAAACATAACAAATGTAAGCTGTTTGCCATTGCAGTGCCTGAAGCCATTATCTTCTGACAATTTGGTGCCCAATGTATCATCCTCCATGCCTGTAGTCTCCACATCATTCTCTTTAACTCAAGCACATATCTTGCCTTTCACATCTTCATTAGTACCTACCATACCATACAAATCTTGTCTACCTATTCCCATTTCTACTTCTACTGCTTCCACTGCTAATAATCTTAATCTACAGACTTCGATTTTATCTCTACCAACTGACACATGCCTATTTCCTTCAACTCCTGACATATTTATTGCACTATTAATTGAAATTCAGCCATCTGTTTCTTTACTTGTTACTATCACTACCACATCCAATAGTCAACTTCTGTTGCATTTATTCCACTGAGTTTTAAAAAAAAATAGGAGAAAGCACTCACAGAAGAACATAAGCCCGAAATTGGAATTAAAGTGACTTTCCATAAGTGAAAGGAAAGAAATCAACTACAAATCTGAGGACGAGGATATAGATGAATCTTTAGTGGATTGGCATGTAAAGTCTGGTTTCTTGCATTACGTGACACTGACCAGGAATCAGAAAAAATATTTCAAATTTCATATTTTTAATCTTTTGTGTAAATATTGTTTCAATTTAATGTCTTAGATTACATGATTTGCATTGTGTTTTATTTTCATTTTAGTAATAATATTTTTTACACTTTAATAGTGTAATATTATTACATGAGTTTTTATCACAATTTTAATGAATAACTTTTTAAAATGCATCTTATTTATGCCACATTTTTTTAATGTTTTGAATGTGTTTTTGAAATTGTATGTTATTAATTGCAAATATTTGGTGCAGTTCAGCCAAAATTGGCTCTTGCGCCAATAAATCCTAAAGTCAATCACTCACTCATAGAAAGAGCATATTTTCTTGGGTAAGATACTACCAGAACCTACCCCCAGACTTTGTTTTGTTTCTTCATACAAGTGTGGTTTTTACTATGGTTTGGATGATGTGAGAATTTGAGAATGGTATTACTGATATGGCTTATGAAAAAATGAGACAGTTTCATTGATTATACCTAAGAGAGCCATATGCACAATGCTATTTACTTGGGTCTAGAAAGTTGCTCAGTCAGCATGATCAAACTATCATTGTGGTTGGTAAAGTATTGTTCAATCGGTTGTGATTAAGGATTGCGATATTGAATAGTGGTATTTTGAGCTATTTGTACAATTTTGTATTACTGGTATTCACAAGTTTAAATGCTGTTTTCTTGGTATTTACTAGAAATTTGTAAAATTATATCCACTTTATGTTCAGGTATGGCTAACATAACAAAATAATATAGTATGTTTTTTTATGTTTTCCCAATGTGGGAAACTAATTAGATTGTGAATATAAAATTGCATCATACAATCAAAAGAAGTTATAAAATATGTGAATCATCTAAGTAGGCAGTCCAAAAATTTTCTATTACAGCTCAAAGCGATTCTGCACACGCGCTGGGTTCATCGTCTGATATTCGTATCTGTGAAAACAAGGTTGTAGTTGTGAAGAAAGTGCGTAATATTTCAATATTTTTAAAATTGTTGAGTTTGTTATTCACATTGTATTTACATATCATCATGATTTAAAAAATGAAAAAGAAGAAAAACAACCAACCTTCAAAATTGATCAAGTTTATAGTAAATTTTCTTAAAATTTTTTGCCCACAAACCTTATCCACATTCAGAAGAATTTGGTTCAGTTTTTGAAGGTGATTATGACACTAATGTCGATAGTGAAAAGGAATTGTTTCTTGAACAAAAATTAGAATTAGCGATAACTAAGAAAATTTCAACAAACCAAAATGCAATACAGAAATCAGCTATATCCAAAATTATCTGACAAGAGTTCGATTTATTTGAAGGTGAGAGATTTAGAGGTAAATAGTTAAAAAAAAGTATATGGCATATTGCTAATAATACCACCAACTAGCATAGATGCCTAAAGATCATTTTCGACAGCTGGTAATTTTTGCTGGTAAATTATGTTCTATACTTAAAGACAGAACAATTAATGCATTATGTTTTTAAGGTCACATTTCAAAAATTTAACCACCAATTAAATTAACCACAGACTGAATAGTGATATTTACACTTTTTTTTATTTAAATAATTAAGATGTTCCTTTACTTTTTTGTGATTTATATACTGTTGTAATTTGTGTTACAAATACATTTTTGTGCTATTACACTCTAATAAAGCTGGTAAATAAAACAAAGAAACACCTGAGTTTTCTCTTAAAATTTCTACTACTGGTTTTAAAACTGGTATCCTGGTATTAAGATCTAAAAAATACTGAATACCGGTATTGAACTTTTGGTCCAATATTCCAATCCCTAGTTGCGATAGCAAAGAAAACTCCCCAGGAAAGTGATTGCTGCCCAATGGGTCACCTTAGATAAAATTTAAAGCTATATGTATAAACATTAATTGATGTCTGTGAAGGATTTTAAAAACTTTCAAATATATACAGGAACCTATACTTACTCTAACTTCAGTATCATTTTTTGAAAGTGATTTGTCACTCCCATCGTCTCAGCTGACTTTGGGATTGGTGCTGGCCTCCATATTTTCCCTCATGTTGTTGTCTTCCATGCCATCTAATGCATTTGTTATGCAAATTTTTTTCAAAAGAATGCATTATCGACAAATTTAAAAGAATTATTAAAAACTGTTAAACATTTACAAGAAAAAATTATATCATTTTGCTTACTCAATCGTCATACATTTCTTTATTCTGTGTCAAATTTTCAGAGGCCGCTACTATGTTTTCGTTTTTTCTGCTTATAAAATTGCCTCCATTTTCATATTTGCGTGAACTCGTCTTGATGTTATTACTAATATCTTCGATACTTAGGTGATTAAAAGAAAGCGTATACAGAAAAATTTCCTAAATATGAGCAGACAACGATGTTTGGACTCATTACTAGAGATAAACTGCTGAATGGGATAAATCATCAATGCAAGTGGCCAGAATGGACAGTTACATTTTTCCTTTTGAAAGGGATGGAAACTCAGTTTCCCCCATCCAACAAATGTTTTGCCTTCTAAGCTGCACCTAATTTTTAGTAGCATTAACACTGGAAAAATAGTGTGGCTTAGATTTGAATAAATGTTACTAAATATATACTCTACTATAGAGACAGGAATCTTATTATACCATTATGACTGAAGCATATAAAAACAAATTGTTTATATAAACCAGGTATTAGAATTTTGAAAAGATATTAGAATATATATATAATATAAATGCTGCAGTATTATAATCATTGCTGACTTCAGACAGCTCTTACATATAAAAAAATAATTTATATGAAAATGGGGTTTAACATGTTTTCTGACCAGCCAACCTTCCCCCTTTCTGTTAATAATACTCAGCAAAATCCCATTGAAAGTAATGAATAGGATATCTAAATCCATTACAAGAAAAAGGTACCTTACCTAAAATTGCATTCAAAAATGTATAGCCTGTGCTGAATTGGAGTATAATAAACAAGTTATTGCCAGATTCTGGACCCAAATACAAATTCAAAACATGGAATGGGATGAATATTTGCACTTAGTAAAAGTGTGAAATTAATAGAACTTGTTCTTATCCCTCTGGTCTGAATCAGACCAGATCCTTGAGTTTGTTTATCCTTAAAAAAATCTAAAATTAAAATAGGCTTCTTCAAACAGTCCTCTCACTCCAGGTCTTGGCACCATGGGAGAATCTGAGGGACTTTAAATGCCCTGTAGACAGTCAATCAAAAGTAGTTTGATCTCTCCTGTCACCTGTAAAACTGATTGACACTCCAGGGCACTTACTACGAAACCACTGATGTTGTGGCGGTTGTTTCCAGGAGATGGTTATGGAGGTTTTACATTTCGAGTATAGTTCAAGGTATGTCAGAGGTTCCTCATTGACCTGAGTCATTGAAGTACCACTCTTTGCAAGGTTATCAGCAGCGTTATATTTCAAACTCACATGGGATGGAATCACAGCAGAACCAGACAGGATCCTGAGTTTATCAATAATATTTATTCCCTTGGGGTCTCCAATTGTTTAAATATTGAATATCAGAAAAAAAGGGTGAACTATTCATGGTCAAAGGCAAAAAGAGCTGCTTCTGTTAGCCTAAATGCCTTGAGCGCACATGGGCAGAAGTCTGACTTTGCTCGTTTACGTGCAGATTTTAACTAGGCGTAATGGAGGTCACATAGATTTCATATCAAAGTCTGTAGAACTTTAATCATATGTCAAAATAATTAAAGGTAGTCTTCACATTTAAAAAAATCAAAGTTTAAAATTTTCAAGCTAAATATTTATTGAATGCTTGTGCTTGAATAATTCATATAACTGCATATCTTTATGCATTTTTTTTTTTGTTTAGATATCTTGACATCTTTTTTAAAAATAATTTATCCAAATTATATAAAACTGATATGCTTTGATTTTTTTTAAAAAAAATTTCTTTTTTTGCAGTCAAAAGTCTTTGAATGATTTCAGCCTAAAAGCAGTCTTTGAAGCTCTTCCTGAAGCTAAGTAAGTAGCAAATATATTTTTAGGTTAATGTGAAATTTTAGAATTCCTATTCTTTTTTTTAACAAAATTCTAGTATTTCCTTAAAAAATTAATAACAATGACAAGTCTCGAAGAATTTTTTAATTTTACAGTTATTAAAAAAAGCAATTCAAGTGTTTTTTTTTCATATTTATATTTGTACATTATATCTTTCATGTCTAAATTACAAATGCTGTACTATTTCATTAAAATGTTTTCCCATTTTATGTATGATATAGTTTTAGCATATGAAATAGTTTGGGCTAGGGGCCACCAAGCTTTTTTGATCATTGACGAATAAAATTTTGCTTATTCTCTTTTAGAACCCCTCTATAAATAAATTTAAAAAGAAAACTCATGTTTTTAAAATCATTTTATTTTGACAAAATCCAATTTTTACATAAATTAATGAAAATAATTTACTTGATGCTGCTTGGAAAGATTAGCAATGTTTGGTAAAAAATTTGTTAATTTCAGTCTTAAATTGCCTTTGAACTCTACAATCAATTTATTTCTTTACTTTCTTAAAAGAGAAACAATATGGCTGAAATGAAATTGCACCATATAAAGTCGGAGAATGCAATTAAAAAGTTAAATGCTTCCTTGCAAAGTTTTGGATGCTTTTTGCATAATATTTATACTCATCTCTGAAATTTATTCACAGTTGAATTATTAAAGTATATTTGTTTCAAAGTCAACTAATAATTCAATGACTACAACTTGCAAAGGACTATTGAAATTTTTAACCTGAGCAGAAAGTGGCACAATTATCCATTCTGAGATATCCATATTTAAAGTAATAGTTTTTTTAGAGATGATTTGTATATATTTCCAATTTTTAAATGGTTATATCCAACAGTCATAAATTCTAAATATATTGCAAATCCTTGCATAGTAATAAAGATTTGAACTAATTTAATATTTGATAGTAAAATAATTATCCATGTTTGAATTAATGCAATATCTTTTTTCCTTGGTGATATGTTTGAATATTGTTAAACTTTTGAAAGTAAATATGCCAAGTAAAAATATTGTTTTATTTTTTGTAATTTGTCATTTTCTATAAGAAATTTTGTAACAAGGCCTTGTGAACATGCACCTCTAGATAACCATTGTATTTCAGTGTATAATATTGGTAATTGATTCATCATTTTCCTCACAAAGTTCAGCAAACATTCAGGACATTGGGTCTAACTTTTAACTAGGTCTTTTTGTAACTAGGCACTTTTTCCTCTGTAACAAATGTACCATAGCTGGCACCCCAATTTTAGCTATTGCAATTCTATTATTTATTGCATTTTCATACTTGTTCACATATATTTCCAAGCATTGATAGTGGCCGCGGTAGCCTAGTGGTCAGGGTATCGTATCATGGCTGGCATGTCATGAGTTCGAGCGCAGTACCACTAAAGACTCTCCGTGTAGGGGAGCGATGCACGTTAAATCTGTTGGGATCTCAAACGTCCTCCTGTTGGTATGGTGTGATGTGGTAATTAAGAAAAGAGGTGCCAGCTCAGGTGTCGTCCTCCTCACTTGACCATGGTTCAAAATTATGAGGTCTGTCGCCCAAAGCCCTTGTGTATCTAAACAGTGCGACGTTAATGTTCACTCACCCAAGCATTGATATTTTATTGTTCCTTTTGTGTTAATTTCAAAATATTTAGCAAATAAAATTTCATTGATAATCTTACATTTTATTTTACTAAAATATCTTGCACAAGGAAAAAATAAAAAAAACTTGCAGTTTTTGTCTTGAAATGGCAATATTTCCACATCTTCGTTCATTTCATTGAACGATTTTATTCGTTCAATGGTAGGCTTCTTAAAGCAGTGGTGGATTCTTTTTTAATTACAATTTCTGTGACATCTGTATTATCCTGTATAATTATATCTGTGGTTGAATACATTCTTTTTTGCAATATTGAGATAAATATTTTACAGACACATTTGGCTAGTTGCATGGTATCTTTGCTAAAAGATTTTTTTTTAATGAAGCCAGACTAGTTGATTTTATATATTGATGAAAGGAAACCAAAATAAAGTATCATAAAATTAAGAAGGATAATTCACTAAATTAACTTCTTGAAGATAAATATATGGTTGGCTAGTGAAAATAATTAATTTATTTATCTTTACCTTTTCCTGTTCTGGAAAAGGAATATAGTAATGCAAATATATCAAATATGAGATGAAAGCCCTGAAAGATCTGCAATGCACACATATACATATAACTATGTCTCCATAAGTATGCTACTTCTTGACAGCAGGGTGTGGCTAAAGAGGTATGCACACTTGCCAGAGTCAAGTTGCAAGCAGGTGCTTTCCTGTAGAGCACACTGTATTGAAATATATTCTGAGTTGAAAGAAGACAAATCATACTGTTGGATACATAGTTTATATGTAATGTGATTAAAAATGACATTACCTCCAGCTAAACTTTACTTACTGTAATTAAATATGGCATTCCAAACAAAAATTTATGTACTGTGTTGTCAATAAATTTGTGATTGAATAACAGTGGTGTTCATTGACCCTTTAGATCAGATGGACCCTCTCGGGGGTCGATATTGACCACTTTGGTATTCCCTGGTTTAGACTGTTATTGACACTTAAATTTACTTTTTGAAGCATCTATTTTATAATTTAAATTTCTTTTCATATAGTACCTGAAGGATGCTTTATATATGAATTTTTAAATTCATGTTTAAAAGTATTTTTAGGAATAATTATTCTCTTGCATTTTAAACCTTGAAATATAGAATTGTGTAATAAACATTTAGGTATCAAATTGACAGTAATTATGAATTGAAAACCAAGCTTGCTTATGTGAAAATTGTTATATATGTTCTGGGTTTGAGACTTATTTCTGCTGCATTTGTTCTCTAATAGATATTACAACTTACATATTATGCATATGATTTTTAGTCAGATAAGTGAAAGTATCTTAGTGAATAACTCATTCATCAATGTTATATTTTAAATCACATTTAACTTTTAGTAATCCCATTATTCTGTTGGTAGAATTGTTCAAATTCAAGATACATCAAACCCTAAAGTTTACTAAAACCTTACTGCCAGATTATTTCCTCCTTGTTTACAAGTGAAAGGTGGAATTTTTATGTTTGATTTACAAATGGGGATTACACAATGTATCTAGTGTATCATCCTCATCGTTTGATACAATCTCAAAATTGCACATTTGATCTAATAGGATAACCATATTGCTTTAATTTTTTTTATATCTTATATACAATCTGTAACATAAAAAGTGATGCAATATGAGTCATCTGAAAGGGATAAAATGGGGTAAATGTGATGTACATCTGTTGAAAATTAAACCCAGTGACCATTCATTCCTTAATATCAAATTGACATCAGGATGGGCTTAATTTTGATGGAACATGGGTCTGGGAATTATTTGTACAAGTTGGTCTCAGTTATCAAACAATGTGGCACATATTGAAGTAATGTTTCAACATGAGGAAAATTTCAGACTACTGCATCTTCTCACCAGTAAAAAAAGGAACTATATGTAATTGCTGGTATTCACCTTGACATGTGCCAATTTGATGTTATGAGTTTGAATTAAAGCATCAATCTTATAGCATCACCTAGGTTTGTTATGTCTACAGAAAGCTTGATAGAGCGATTGGAATGAAGATTTTGCTGATTGGGGCATTTGGGTGTAAGAGTATCATTCTTATGTATACTGTATCTCGGTGAGAAACTGTCAACACACGCCATCTTCATCTGATGATGTGGTGCAAACATCTATGTTTATTATAAGACAGTCTCCCTATTGTTTTGCTTGACAATGCTTGTTACTATGCATACAGTGTAACCAGTATATTATGGCAGTAGTTTGGATGGTCTGAAACTCCTTTCATACTTGGTATTTCTTTGGACCTTTATTCTCTTTCCTAAGTTGAAAGAACCCTCCAAAGGTATCCAATTTTGAAAGAATATGTGCTCAGAGCACTAAGGCACTTTATTACTATTGTCAGTAGCCAAAACCTTGTCAATGGTATCCTATGGCTTCCTGTCATTTGGCAAACAGTAATTAGCTTTACTGGTGTTTATATTGACATAATATAATTCAATTACCATTGTAAGTTCATTAAAACAATCTTTTCTATGTTGCCACTACTTTATTTACAACCTTTGGATATTCACAGCCTCAAGGGAATCCAGGCATAGTGCGCTTCCTTGGTTGTATTTTCTTTATGCTAAACATAAATTATTCTTTATTTAAATATCAAGCTTAGACCTTGTATATTATTCTGATGCAGGTTTTGTAGACAATAGATGCAGCAAATAGCAGTTGGAGGTTTGGTATTGTTTTTGGATAAAACTTCATTATTATGAAATGTAGATGTTATGTTTATGTTGCATGGAGGCAGTTTATTTTAATCTCAGAATCTGAAAAATAACTTATTTGAAGCATTAGAATTTTTCAAGAATGTGTTGAATCCGGAATAATTTCAACTTAAAGATTTAAAAGAACCTTATTTTAGTGATAATGTTGCAGCTATTTACAACTACACCTAGCATAATGATATGCAATTTCATCTTACGTGGAACTCAGTTTATGTATTAAAAAAATGTTTTCTTTGAAGCCTCAAAGAAGCAAATTAATTTAGTACATTCCTTCACTAAATCACAAATGAAAAATGACATTGCATTTGACTAAAGGATTCTGCTTGGTGCCCTCTGTGCAACCAGGGTGAAATGGATGGTGACCACCTCAGACACTGCCCTATTGTTTTAAAGTTTTTTGTAGACAACTCTAAGGAGACAAATTTTAATTCTTTTTATGCTTCATCATCATTTTATTGGGCTGCTAGTCAACTAATGACAGAGATGCCAAAGACGGGCGTAGGATAAAAAAAAAAGATTCTAGCAAAATGCAAGCCCAGGGATTCTGTAAAAATTGGGGCAATACGACAGGGCATTGAATTTTGTTGACTTACCACCATGTTGTAAAGAAGTGTTCCTGATGACAACCAAAAAAGGCTAGCTACAAAATGAATTTGCATCTCATATCATAATTCCTGGTTATTGAGCAATGTGATGAATGACAGTCAGGAGAGTACCCTATTATTGTCCTGGACATACCCATACATTTTTAACTGATCATTGGAGCTCAGTTCGTAGCAGGATTTGTCACTGAAAGCAGTTTAAAGTAGTTATTCCAAGATTCTTCTGTCAAATGTGTCTGGCAGTGGTGTCTGTGACCTCTGCTCCTTTTTGTTGAATTGCCTATTGATGGTAATTGAAGTTACTGATATATAAAGGTATGCCAGTTGAACATCAGATCATTTGGAGAATTGATCAGAGGATTACCTTGTCCTCACATTCTGACAACACTTTTATTTGATGACTTATTTCTGAATACTCTGGATGGCAATAGTTCACATATTCCTTTTGTGATTGCAGAGTAGTTAGCAGTGGATTCAAGGCTATCAAAATAAACAATCTTTTTAAGTTTAAAAGAAACTTTACTTTTAATTAAAAAAAAATTCAAGCACGATGAAAATTGCACAAATTTGGAGCATTGCCTCAAGTGGAAAAAGGCCCACTCATCTATAACTGATGAGGTTGCATTTAAATTGTGGACAATGTTGCCTTTGAACAAAATGCTATAGAAATATTTGCACATGTGTTGTTTTTACTCCAGTTAATCCAATGTAACACAGGCTTTACTGTTATTTGCTGAGTATTTGATCAAATCACAAACCATTCAGATGAAAATTGCAATTTATCATAGCTATTTTGTACCTGCAGGTAGTATACAACTGAAATTTTCTACTGATTTAAAGTTGTAAATATACCATCTTAGCTTGTATTCACATGTCTAAAGGAAGTAATACATTTCAGCTAGTTTATTAACCAAGTACATTCGTAAAATATTACCTGTCAACATCATCAAATGATAACATAACTTAGACCCAAATGTTAAGTGATCCCCTAATTTTACATCCTGCTTGTTTTAGTTTAATTGCACTTTCTTTCTCAAATTGTGACATCTGCTTGCATTCTTCATGAATTTGTGACAACATTTTGCTTCACATAAAAGATTTTGAAGCAATATAAAGTAAAATTTTTATTTTGTACATTTGTCTCAAGTTTCTTCACTTTATCGCTCCACTATGTCAGTTTCTCTTAATGTAGTAGAATGGTATGAAGGAAAGATTCCTAATATAGGGAATGGTATTACTATGTGGAGAGCTGCATTATCTCCAGTTCATATGTACATTTGTTAGCCAAAATGGCAATATTTTCTTCTCAATTTGACTTTGGATCAATTTTTCGACATTTTAGTTTCTTTTTCTTAGGCATTAAATTGAATTCAAATTATACTTTGCTTTTGTAGGCTTATGAATTTAATCAGCCAAAGGAAATTCATGGAAGCTGAGAAACTTGCAGAATTATCCAATTTGAATTCGGAAGTCAGTATTTCTCACTTTTTAAATTTTTATTCATTATGATTCTTATTTCTTTTTCTTAAAACTTTTTACTTTTATTTTATAGGTTATTTATAAGACAAAAATTAATTGCATATTAAATAATTTGTCTATGAATAAGTATGATGGTTCTCCGAAAGCAGAAATGGATAAAATGTGGAATGAACTTGAAGAAGCTTTTACATTTGTTAAGGTAATTGCAATTCTAGTAGTTATTCAGTTTTTTTTAAGTATTTTATTACTAATAATGTATTTCATTATTATTATTTTTGCAATATTTATAAAAGGTAACATTTAAGGATCACACTTATTTCTTTTAATGTTTTATATTTAATAGGATGTGGAGTTTGTTAGATCTGTTGTTTTGTATCCTTTATCAGATGCAAGTCATATCAAGAAATTATTTCTTCATGTTAAAACTTGGGTAAGAATGTGGTCTTTTAAATCATTTATTTCATAAGTTTTTAATTTGTAAAATAGTACATAATGTATCTTATTACAGTAGACTAATTGGAACTTTAGTTTGTCTGCATTAATGAAAGTTCATATTAAACAAAATTACTTTCAAAATTGGCTAAGGTACATAGTTAAAAATTGTACAATAAAAGGAAAATATGTTTCGAAATACAACAAAGCATAATATGTGGGATAAATAATTGCAAAAGAGACAATCCAAATAAATATATTACTCAAATGACATATTAAGTTGAAAAAAGAACTTGCTTAGAATACAACAGTCCAGGTTCATTTTGCTAACCTTTACTAATTATGAGTTTTTAAAGTGGCTGTTTGAAATGAATGTTGTTCAATTTAATTAGGTCTGGATTAATCAGGCATTTTAAAAAAATCCAGATTTTTTATCACAAACTTTTTAAAGTGTATTTAAATTAAATATTAGCATAATTTTTCTGTACTTAATTTCTGATTTTACAGAGTTTTTTTATGCAAACATTAATATTTAATTAAAAATTTTTTCTTGAATTATTTATGTTAAGTTATAGTATTAAATGGGGCATACAAATAAAAAAGGGGGAGGGGGGATACTGTTTGATTCTAATTTGACAATTTGCTTAAAGGAATGCATATAGGATCCAGTTATTTTATTATCAATAAAATAATTCTGGGATATTTTTTCCGGACATATTTATATGCTTTTATCAATGTTATTACATATAAGATGCTGTGCATTGGAGAACTTTAATTCTTTTTTTAATGTTATAAATAGTTCTTTTAAAATCATTGTCATGTCATTTATGTCTTCAGCTTAAAATAGATTGTACTATGTTTTTGTATCAGTATTTAATATGATTTTAAGTTTAACAAAATTACAGTCAATTTATTTTTTATAATGTGTAAATTAATTTTCATTTTTATTTACAGTTAATTAATCACAATAGTATGAAGGGAATAAAAGAAATAACAGCGCAGGTAATATAAATGTTTTCAAAATTATTATAAAATGAATACAGTGGCATACATAAGGGGGGTAGTCAAGGGTTTGCACCGCCTCATTGCCCTTGATTTTTTTTTTTGTCTTTTTAATCCTATATGTATAGTTGTTGTTACTAATCCCAGACTGTCCAGGAAATGTATACAGTAATACATATAATTTCTGGTAATTTAGTTATTAATAATTTATTTTATTAAGTGATTTATTTTTAACTATTTATTCAATAACTTGTTTTTACTGCTTTATGTTCCCAACAATTAATAAAATCCAAAGAATATGTTTGGTAATGTATTGATATATGATACAAGAATGGTTGATTTTTTACCCTTGACCCCCCCCCCCCCTGAAAAATTCCTGTCACTGCCTGAATGACTTCATTCTTCATTTTACTATTTCAAAAACATGAAGATATTTATTTTTCATGTATTTTATAACTTTTTAGAAACACAATATTGATTTAGATCTGTACCTACTGTTATAAATTTTTTCTTACTTTTTTTTAAATTCAAAATTTTGTGTATTTTATAGTAGTTTTTGAACCAAATGAAAAAAAAAGAGTATAAAACTTACTTTAACCCTTTCATGCCTAACGAGCACATACATCCCAAGCAAATTTCAAAAAATTCTTTTGGGTGTCTAATTTGAGACTTTTCCACCTGTCCTGCCAATATTTTTGAAGGTATTTTCATTCACAGAACATAGATGATACAATCGTACATAATGCAATTGCCGCGTTTTGGAAGTGTTGTAGCAGCTCATTCCATACTATACAAACGTAAATAGTTTAGTTTTGGAAAATACCGCCTATTTCTATTAAATTCTGATTGATCCATAAATCTAAGGCCAGATAAGCTACTCACGAAGCGGATTACCTCTAGCAAAGTTTTAGTTCCATTTTTATTATCGGGACATATATGTCCCTATCGCCTTGGATAGTGGAAACACATTGTCCCAACAGTCCTATGTGATCATGATGCTAAGTAATTGCCACAAAGCTAAATGCGCAAAAGTAAGTTGCACCATGAAAGATGGAAGCAAAGAAGAATTTGAGTGATCTGTGGTAATCGAATTCTACAACAACATCAGGAGAGGTGTAGACCTTGCAGACCAAATTGCAAATGTCTATGAATTAGATCAAAAATCTTGCAAGTGGTGGAAAAAGGTATTTTTTTGCCTATTGATAAGCGCAGTGTTCAACTCAATGATTGCGAACTCAAACATCGAAACACTCTACTTCTTAATTTCATTGTACCTCTTGCAGAAGCCTTGATGGTGCCCGGAAAGCTCAACGCCATAGAAGAACTGGACACCCATCCAAAACATCACAAAGCTTACTCAGTGTTGATGACTATCTGCCAGTAACAACAAAAACATGACGACGGTGCCGTAAATGTGCACAACAAAATAAGGAATCGTGCATTAAAATAATGTGCACAATGTGTAATTTCCCATTATGCATTGATTGTTTCGAACCATACCATTCATAATTAAATTTTTATGACTAGAAAATCATTGGTTTTTTTAACAAGATTACTCATTGAAGACTACTGGGACACATATGTTCCAGTGGTCAGGACTGATGGGACATATATGTCCTAAATCGGTGTTTAAAATTTTCTTAAAAATATAAAATCTTTTAGAATTCTAGTGTGCCTTATTCATAGTTTATGCTACCAAAATTGTTTTGTAAGAAAAAAAAAAACTTGTTGCAAAGGGGTAAAGAAAGTAAGATGTTTTTCTGATCTATATTGCTGTAGTTTATTAACTATCTTTTTTTTAATCAAAAATAATGTAATGTCATGAAAGCAATATACTTAAAATATAAGAATATTATTATTAATTAAGAGTGAATATCATCTTAAATTTAGTTCAATGTTTATCATTTTGCAAAAAAGAATCAAACAATTTTTCCAGTATTTCATCTTGAATCTGGTTCAGACATCCAGGAGAAAAGGATACATTGAATAATAAAAGTAGAAAATTATTCAAATAATTGTATAATGATATTCCTCCCCAAATTAAGTCTGTATGGTACTGTAATTCTAGACATATGCATATTATGATTAAGTTCGAAATTCTCAGCAAATCATACATGTATCTGATAATATTTAATTTTGAAATTTTAGTATATGTTTAATTTTTGTTGTATAAAATTTCTACAGATGCTGGGAAAGAAAATGTTTGTTAGGGATGTAAATTGTATTTTAACGCTCTGTTTTCACTAACATTATAGTTATCATTATGCGTGTCTTCTTCTTTAAATAAGATTTTGATTTAAATATTTTTTATTACATTTTATTTTCTATTTGTAAACCATTATTAAATGAAGTATTGTGTTAGTTAAATGTATATTTTAGTTGTGTTACTGATATGTATAATAATGAAATAAGTATGGTATTTGATGCAAAGAAATCAGGAACTATGAGATGTGTTAAAAAAATATCCAATAATTCTCAATGTGAAGTTAGGGAGGCATGGTTTGGTGCATGTGTGTAAGCAATCCTGCATTTGAACATTGTAATAAGATTAGGATAAACTTTAGGAAAAACTCTTTAATACAACACCAACTTTGCTCAGAAAACAATAGAATAAATACTATAATTGAAAATATTATTTCACTCAATAATTTGGAGGAAACAAACCAAACAATGTATTTCAAAATAAATTGAAGTACAAAATGAATAAATATGAAACAAATAAAAACAATAAGTGTTAGTTTCCTCACTCAGGGCAATCTGCTGCTCATTGTCAGATTTTATAGCCTGGAAAATATTCACACTTGTACACTAAATCATGCTTTTCTAATTTCATTTGTGTTTATGCTTTAAAAATATTTTGAAATTTTTTTTAACATGCCTTGTTATACTGAATTAACAGTTGAATCATTCATCTTATGATCTTTATATATCAAGTTTCATAGTGCCATTTCTCATGATCTCTTTATGAATATTTTTTACATCCATAAAAATGATCAAAGATTCTTATTAAAAAAATTGTTTTGTTCCTTTAAAACATTATTAGTTCAATATTTCAGCTTTTTCGTTATATTTAATTGTGACTGTAAAAGAAAGAATTATTTAATATATTTAATCAGAAAGTTCAAAATTAAATTGTTTGGTGTCTCAAGGAGATAGGAAAATCTGCCTAAAATATAAATCAAATTTTGTTTTATATTTTTTTAAATTTGTATTTGTTCATTTTTTTTATGTGTTTACATAAAATGTCTTAGATTGCCCCATAATTAAAAGCTTAGAAAGCCATATATTTTTATTTTGATACCTACATTTACATTTCGCATCTTTCTACTTTATGAACTTTTAAAAAAAAATCTTTCATTGAAAGTAACTTACTAATTATGCATTAACTTTTAATTAACTTGCCAATGTTGTTTGAAAAATGTTTATAGAGGGTGAGAAGAGAAATTACTTTTGTTATATATATTATAATGATTTCTATTCAAATTTATCAGCGTTTTAAATATGTAATTTTTAGAAGTTTCTTAGATGTTGTTCCTGGATTCTGTGTTAATGAGTGCAGTTTGATTAAATGATGAATAACTTAATGCTGCCTTTCAGCAGTATAGTCATAGCAAATTAGTCATTGTTATTAATTTGTGGCTGGTATTACTGAGTCTAGGGTTTAAGCTTGGTGCCACTGAAGATCTGCCATGTGTAATGATTAATACAGGTTCAATCTGTCAAGGCTCAAAATCTGTGTTGGTGTGGAAGTTTGAAGTGCCAGCTAAGGTTGTTCTTGTCACTTGAACAAGGTTCAAAATTGTGATATCTGTCACTAATAACCCTTGTGTAGCTTCAAAATTAGATGTTTAACAAAAATCAGATCAAATAAAAATCAGGATTGGATATGTTATATTATGTATTTTTGAAATTTTTAATGTAAACTAATGTGATCTCTCTTCCAAAAGCCCTTGTGTAGCTGAACAGTGTAATGTTAATATTAACTCACTCACTCATTCACATCACTGGTTTTGCAGGTACAATAATGATATTAAGTAACTAAATTGAAATATTTTATTCTTTGAATCCAGGTTAATCAGGGCCTCAACAAATTAATCACATATGAAATGCTTTCTAGTAGTATTTGTTCTTGGTAAGTTGTATTTTAAATTTTCTATTCTAGTTAGGAATTGGTTTTGTATTTTTCTGTACTTGAATAATTATGAGTTTTATTGTATATAAAGAATCTTCTGAAATATTAAAAGAAAACATTCTAAAGTATTTAGCTTCTTAAGGTGTGGGATTTTTGTATTGTAATTAGTTTTTTAAAATATATTTTATTTATTAGTATAGTGTATTTAGTCTTAGTTTTTAGAGTAATTGGAGTTTTATTTAGTTCAAGATATGAAATGCATGAAAATGTTGCTTTATTCTGCTGCTTTTTTTTATTTTATGAAATGGGTATTTTTTAGGCTATTTTTTGTATAATTAAATAAGGTTTTGCATTTATTTGTTCTGTGATAGTTTATTAGCTTGAATTTTTGATTTAATTAACAAAGCTTGTGAAAATCATTATTTCTGTCTTTTAACCTTAATGGTTATACACAAATATATAAACATTTTTTATGTTAAAAATTTTAATTTCCTGACTGTTTATTAAAAATTTTCTCCTTTTTATTTGTAATTTGTTTGATCTTTCTTTTTGAACATTTCAAAATTTTTTGTTTACATTAATCTTTTAACCAGGTAAATAAACTTCATGAAACATCCTTTCCATGGATGAGTATTTTATTAATTGTTACCTAAAGTTTTTCGTTTTATTATTGAAGTGATTGATAGCAAAAATATTTGATTGTGCTTGTGCTAATCCATTAAGTATCAAAAACACGTGATTTATACTCTCTTTATGATGTTTATATTCTTTTAGTATTAACATTTGCCAAGTCTACAATTTGCGGTTAGTTATTGCTGTATCTGTTAGAAATTTTAAAAAGAGGTTTTTCTGAAATGTTGCTCAGGAAAATTAAACTGTTATTTTTCTACATGTCTTTCAAAATTTACACAGCTTTTTAATGTATTGGGAGTTTTTTCCCTATACAATTAAAAAGTCAAATATGTTTGAAGTAATTTATGTATGAATTCTTCTTCACTTCATTCTAATGTTATATTTTTTTTTGAAGGGTCTGAACATTTGGTAGTCCAAAGGGGATATATCTGAACATCAAAGAGGATGTTCGAGTGTTGTTTAGTGAAGTTTCTTTAACTTTTCTTGTGTTATACTAGTTGTTTGAAATTGTACTGGATAAAGAGAACATTGAAGATCACAATGGAATATTTTTTGGGCTGATAATGCCCTATTAACCTTCTCTAAAGGTTCACCGTGATATACGCCATTAACTGTACATAAATCATATTAAGTATATGTAAATCTCCCAACAATTAGCAAAACCATTTTGAACTAGTTGTTTGAAATTGTACTGGATAAAGAGAACATTGAAGATCACAATGGAATATTTTTTGGGCTGATAATGCCCTATTAACCTTCTCTAAAGGTTCACCGTGATATACTCCATTAACTGTACATAAATCATATTAAGTATATGTAAATCTCCCAACAATTAGCAAAACCATTTTGAGCAGATAACTGGTTTCTTGATTTTAGTTTAGCGGTTTCACTATTTTGCAAAGTTATTTCTTTCATATCTTATCTAATAAAGATATTACTATAGTAAAACTTGCATATTCTTTTTCCTTGGAAATAAGAGAGATGCAATTTCATTTTTTTTAAATGTTTTTTTTAGTTCAATTATGTTTTAAAAATTAGCATTTATTTTGTTTAAAGTATATTTATTACATTTCAGTTTGATTCTGAAAGATTTCTTGAATAAAGATTTATTGAGCTATATGATATCTGAACTTAAGGTTGGAAACATTAATACAGTGTTTATTATTTGGCAAAGACATAAGGTAAATATTATTTTTGAAGCATATAATTTTATTGTATTAAAAACATTATTATATTAAAAAATCAGATAATTTTTCATAGCATCACAATTTTGATTAAACTTTTGTAAAGTAAAAATCTTCAAATTGCTAAGAATTTTGATTGAACTTCATAAACTAATTCCAGAATAGTTTATCCTAATCATTTAGCAAATAGAATGACTGTGACATTAAATGATGTATTCAATAAGTTGGAGGGTCAATGGGGGGGGGGAGGCACTTGATTTCTGGAGAGATCTTCATCCCCTATCTTGGAATTGGGATATTCGATAAAAGACATGAATTAATATATAACGAGCATAACTATAATAACCAGTACATTCTGGAAGCAAGTAAAAAATATTAATAGTTTCAGTGTGACAAAATGTAACTGCACTTAATGATATGGTAATTGCAAACATGATAAAAGCAATTATAACTAAATTGTATAGCTGACTCAAATCCTACAGCATTGATTGTTGACTCCTAATAGGTGAAGAGCAAAACAGCTAACCCATTACTGTCAGACTATCTGCAGTGCTTTTATATAAAACAGTTAAATGTTTATATTCTCCAATTGGGGTTACCATATTATCTTACAGTTAATCATAATTTACACATGAAGTGTTCAACATTATCAAACATGCAAGATAACTCAAATCAACATTTGTTAGTTGGATTAATATTTCTTATCACAAATTATATTGAATAACATTTTGAAAAATTAGCTTTTCTATTATTAATAAGCATTATTTAAAAAATGTAAAATTGCTGTATTGTATTCATTAAAAAAAACCCTGGTGTTGACTAAAAATACTAAATTTTTAATTTCTAAAAAATAGCACCAACTAAACTTAGGGTTACAATATTGTTAAAACTCTAAGAGAACACATTTTCCTATGAGACTCCAACTGTAATATTGGTAATTTTCTTACACATATGTATTTTTTCAGAGTTGTGTGTATTTCTTCCTGAATTTTATTTTTGAAAACAATTTTCTGTGTTTTTGATATAGTAGGTGTAAGGACAGTATAGGCAAACATCCCATTTTTGAACTATACTATACCTACAGATTTTAAATTTGGCAAACATGTTTCTTTTGTTAAGTAAGGATCCATTAAGAACAAGTTTTGTAGAAATTGTTTTCAACGGCAGCATAAGATATTTTTTAAAAATTTGACTTAGATAATATATATATTTTTTTACTGACAGATCAACTTGTGAAATACTATGTAATTCTGCAATATTCAGTTATTTGATTTTTCTATTTTATTTGCTAAATCATTCTTTCCATGGAATCTAATTTGCAGTTCACTTAACATTGTTCAAAATATTAAATTTTGATATAATTAATCCCCCCCCCTCCATCTTGATTGGATAATGAGTTGTTTAGTTGATTTTCAAAGATTTAAATTCGAAGTTTTTATAGTCCATTACTTAACTCATCTGGTAGATATATATTACATTTATGTTATTGCCAAATCTCACCAAATTTTTCTATTCAGTGAAATAAAAAAATGACACTAGTTATACAACTGATAAGTGTATGTTGTTCTTATTTTGCTATTGCAATTTATTTTCTTTTAAATAGTTTTTCTTTGAATATGTATGTTTAGTTATTTTTTAGTTTTTATAATTGAATTTTATTTTCTTTGCAGGATGAACTACTGATGTCAATAAATGTAGAAATTTTAAAGGAAATTATTGCAGCTATTCAGGATTCTGTGTCTTCAAAATACTTGATTCCATTTTTATGTGATGATTTTCTACCTTCAATTTTTTCTAGAAATCCTGATTCTGTTGTATGATCTTATGTATATTTTAGAAAAAAATTTCGTATTTATTTCAGTTTTAATAGTGATATAAACATATTTTCTTTCTAAGTTTGTTTTTATAATATATGCTCATTTTTTTCCATATTAGAATGTAAACTTAAAATTTTTTTCTTCCATCTTAATTGTTGACAGTTATAATCACTGTTCTTTGTTCTAAATTTCTAAAGCTTTATCAGAGCTCCTAAGTATATTAATACTTTTAGTTAATAGTTTTTCAAAATGTGCAGTGATTTTCTTATTTTCTTCTGATTTAATTAAAAAGCAATCTTAAACTTTAGAAAGTTCAGTTTTTCGAAATATTTTACATTATTCTAAACCAAGTGGCCAACCCGCAGCCTACCTTGAATAATATATTTGCAGCCTACGAAATTCATTATACAACTTTACAAAATACAATTATTTTGTGCACTATATTTGTTTTTAATGTTGTATGTGAAGTTCCATAAATGTTTCTATTTAATAATTTTGCTTCTGTTTTTATACATACTTAGAAGTGGGCAGTATTGCATTGCAGCCTTTCAAAAATTTTCCTTGCACAAATTATTGTGAGTGCTTTTGGATCAACTTACACCTGTGAATCGATTTTGTTGAAAATGAAATTTATCAAACATAAATTGTGCTCAAACTTAATGGACGAAAACCTGCAACATCAATTACGATAGGCAAACACATGCATTGGGATCCATTTGCAAAAAATAAGTGAAAGAGTTGAGAAACAAATATCTCACTAATTAAATAAATTATACATTTTTATTTAATCACAGCATTATTATATTATATATATTTGTATACATGCAAAATAATGAAAATAATGATTCACATTCTGTTTTGAATTTTCACTGTAATAAATATTTGTTATGAGTTTAAATCTGTTATACAGATATATATTTTTATGCGACCCGTGTGATTATAATGTATTTCCAAAGTGGCCTGCTAGGTCATTTGGGTTGGCCACCTCTGTTCTAAATCATAAAGGATTAAAGTTTAATTGTAATTAAAAAAATCCAATCCTGAAAGTATTTGTTTTTACTACTCAAGGTTAAAAAGGTACAAATGTATAATAAAATGTAATTCTAAATCTCTCTTTACACTATTACACATATGTTGGTTTAAAATAGCTAAAATAGGTAATGCAATTTTCAAGATCTATTTCTTTGTATTATTTAATACTACTTTTGATTTTACCAATCTCTTGTGTAAAATTGTGTTTTACTCTATCTCAATTTAATATTATGCATATATTTTTTTACTAACATATGTAGAAGAACATTTTAATATCCTCACCTTTTTAATTATAATTTTTTTCTACATTTGTTTTACATATTTTCTCTTATAATTTAATATCTAATTTCCATTAAAATAGGGGAAAATGCATTTATTGAATTCTTATTAATTTTAATGAACATATGATAAATTAGTGGATGTCTTATTAACTGTGATTTTATATTATTTCAGTAATTTTCTTACCTGAAGAATATCATCCCGAGTTTTTTTTAAAAAACTTTAAGTGAAATTTACTTTAAAACATATAATTTTTGTTATTAAATGTGCTAATTCATGAATAATTAACAATATGCAGATTGTTATATTTTTTAATTCCTACTATTAGTTCACTCTCTCCCTATGTATATTTAAGTATATAAATATATATATATCTTGTTCAAAATTTCAATCGTTAATTAAATACTTTCTATTCATCCATTCAAGTTCAAATAAATTTTTTTTATATTTGTAGTGGATGGAATTTCATGTTAGTACAGTTTTTTCAAATATTAATTCATTAATCAAATTAAAAAATGAATAAATATTAACAAACAAAAAGAATAGTCCAACAGCATACATAGAAATTTTCGCTGTAGTGCAAAGGATAACACGTTGGACTTCTAATCCAAGGTCATGGGTTCGAATCCCACCTGGGATGGCTTAACTTCTGAGAATATGATTTATTTTTTACTATACTATTTTATTAAAATAATTACATTTAATTAATGAATAAATAATTACAAACAAACAAAAAAATTGTTCAAGATATATATAGAAAGGAAAATTGCAAAAAAAAAATCACTTTCTATTTTGTCACTTAATATTGTGATTCTGTTATATGTATATACATATTTATATTAATTGTAACTATTTAATAAAATTAACAAAAATAAAACTTTTTTTGTTGACTTAATTGGGAATTGACTTTTTTTTATATTACTTGTTAAGGATATGATTGCTGAATGGTTGATTCACAGAGTGTATTTGATAGAACTTTCTGAAAAGGTTTGTATGTTGCATATCTATAATAAATGTATATATTGCTGTATAAATCTTAAGATCATGAAGTATAGAATTCTGTTTGGGTTGATTTGGTATTAATTAATAAAAAATTATGCATCTTTGCCCAAATTTATAAATCTATTTTTAATTGTCCTTGAGACCTGATTAAGGAGAAAAAATCATTTTTAATTTAGGTCCAACTTTACTGCTCAAGTGATAAATCATCCCTTCATACCAGCAATGTTTATTGTTTTAAGTTTTGTTCTTTAAAAAAAATTAAAATTTGATAATAAGGTAACATTTATAGTTAAAAATTAAGTTGCCTCACACATACACAAAATGCAAAATTGAATTTTCAAAATCTGATTCAAAGTTTTTATTGTAATTCTCTTGAGATCAAGTAGCTATCTGTCTCTTATTTTAATTTTGTTGTTTATAAAAGAAAACATGCAATAATAAAATATACAAATGTATATAAATAAGATGTTTTTATTGTCTTTGTAAGTGTCTACCATGATTACTTTGATAATTTCATTAAATTTCTCTAATTATTTTCCTTTTTTATTTTGAGAAGAAATGTGGCTCAGTAAAATCAGGTTACTATGAAAATAAAAGTTAAAATTATTTTGAAATTTTTTTATTATGTGCTTACCTTAAAAATGATTCAATCTTGTTAAAATAAATTAAATTAAATGGATGGGTGTTTCTTTTTGCACAAATCTTAATTTCTGTTAGTGTAATTTCTCCCCCCTCCCCCTCATTTTTGTTTTTAAAATAGTAAGTTTTAATATTGAAATTTATATTAATATATATAACTAACAAAAAGGAAATAATTAAATCCATTAAGAGTCATACATTTATTCTATAATTTATTTTGTTCTTATTTTACTTAAGTAAAATTTTCTTTTTAATAGGATTGTTGGCCTGAAAATGGGTTAGCATTAGTGACTGGTTTTTTTAAGGTTATTGAAGACTTGCATGAGAAAAAAAAGAAAGGGCTACTGAGTTTCTCTGCTAGTTTATCATTATCAAAGATTAATGTAAGTAGTTATTTTATTTTGCATTAAACTTTTATAATATATATAAATCAAAATTTTTAACAAAATTTCAACAAGTATCTGTTGTGCTGTTGCTAAACCTCCAGAGACCGATGAAGTTGGACATCAATAAAGACTGTGGATTCTTAAAAAGCTGAGCATATAAAAGGGATTAGAATAGCTATCTTTCCCGGAGTGGTCTATTGAACTCAAGATGTGCATGGCTGCAGTCTGATGAACTTCTCTAATACTTGATATTGTTGGTTAAGATCTTCATGCCCTTTAAGAACAAGAAACACTTGATGACACCACTGGCAAAACATATGGGTGTAGTCTGAGAGCTAGTGCTAGACTTGGTCTATTTTCCAAATACTAGTGATGGGTGGAAGGTACTTTCCACTCCATCTCACTTTGTGATTTATTCTGCTAATATAATTCTGGAAAAGTAAAAGTAAAGAAAAGAGAGTAGGAAGATTACTATCCCCCTTTGCTAATTTGACCTCCTTTTTTGACATTGATAAGCTCCTGATGGGATCTAATCTCAATTTTGGCTGGTGCTTTTTGTTTTACAGGTGTTTATTCATAGTAAAATAGGGGGGGGGGGTTAAGCTCTGCTGCATATTTTGATTAACATCATTTAATTTTACTTCCAGTTTAGATATATCCGTATCAGAGCTCTTGAAAACAATGTCTGCAAACCTTCCAATTTTTATATCTGAAAAAGATATTTTCTCTACACTAGCCAAGTACAGGGCTATGAACTGAAAAAAACTGTGGTTACCTTGGTTGAGCTAAAAAATGTCTGAAAATGGTTTATCAATTTTTACCTTAATGTATTTTTTCAAAGGGAAGTCTGAAATCCATGTTTAAAGTATATCCTCAAATATTGAAGGTATAGAGAAACGAATCAGAAGCATTTGTGAGGTCTAATAGACCAGCCAGTTTGATGGGTAGATTTAACTAATTCCCTTACGTGGTCCCCATTTGGGGATCATTAGTTTAATGTTGTATAATCTCTGACTTGGTTTACTGTTATATTTTTGCATAAGTCCTCTCTTAATGTACAGTTAAACTTGTTGGTGTGATAGCATACATGCATATATGTCTCACTTTTTAAAAATTTACTTGTAAGTGATGTTTTTCACATCTATTTATTTGGCATATGAATATGTAATAATTTATGCTGAAATGAATTTTTCTTACAGAGGTTATATGTATTATCTTTTCTGAGTAACAGTATCAAAATTGAGCAAATTGCTTACTTCATAGCTTGAACATTCAAAAAATACAATGATCCTCATTTGGGGCTTATGGTTATTGTAATGTAAGAGGATTTATTTTTTGTGCTAGAATTAGTAGTTTTGTTTTTCTGGTGTAATATGCTTTTGGAATATTTCCTAAAACAGGGAGCAGAGGAGATGGTGATTTTTGGAACACCTTTTCCTCCAATACTAAACACAATTTTTAGTTAAAGATGATTTAAATCTACTATTAAGTCAGGCACATAATCTTTCAACTCTGAGTGGCTCGTCTTTCCCTGATGAGCAGGAGCAGAGTCCATTTTATGTTTAGGGGCTTCACTATTGGTTCTAGAATTGTGTCTTGATAACCTTTACCATGCTTTTATTTTCTTTCTCACAAAAACGAACCTCTATGATGCCTTCATACCTGACGCTTCACCGAACCATTACAAAAGCCGGATGATGAGCTTTATGCATGCAGTTTTTCTTTTTAACTTCCTGGGCTTTCCTTTCATTTATATAATCATTCAGGCAGTTGAAAGATTCTTCAGCATCAAAATGTTCTCAGTGGTAAACAGAATTTATCTGTAGCTGTTACAAGCATGCTGCTGCAACAGTGTTTTTGTTTTAAGGTACCTCTGGTGCTGTAATTCTTTTGAAAGAAAATGGCCAATTATTCTTCATTTTCTATGTGCCACATTCATCAGTTTGACAAGAAAAGTCTTCTTTCGACAAGGATTTTCTTGAATTTTCTCTGACTGTTTTGACAAAAACTGGTGTTCTCACTGAGTGTGAATGACTGTTTCTAGTATAATTTGGAATGCTGTTCATCTCAGAAAATTCCTTAATTGTTAAATAAATAAATCTTTTGATGTCTAAAGGCTTAAAAGTCACTAACATTATCTTCTTTTCTTTCTTTCTTTTTTTAATGCAAAGAAATATTTTCCATATGCTTCTGTTCAAAAGGTTAAAGCTCTGACTGATTTTGAACAATTCACATGATCAGTATGTTTCGAAAAATATTCCAGGCGATCTCCAACCATGAAATTCAACATCGTCTACTGCACTTGAGTTGCACCAATTTATATAATAACTTTTGCTACAACTAGGTACTGGGTTGAAGTGGAAGTTTTAGATAGGTATGCCCAGCTCAGGAGTCATTCTCATCACTTGACTGGCTCAAAATTATGAGATCTCTTCTTTAGCTTTATAGTACAATTTTAATAATCAATCCATCACTAACAAAAACAATTTTTTTTTCTGAAATATACATGTACAAATTGTAACATTTTTACCTTGCCTCATAAAAAAAGACAGTTTTTTACAGGAGAATGTAAACTGCCTTATCTATGAAACTGAAAAACCTACATTGTACCAAAAGCATAATTTGGATTGTTCTAAAGTGAATATGTTTTATGCAACTTTGGAAATTAGTTTTTTTTCCTTTTGTCTTGAGACAAACAATAAATGGCAACTTGATGTGTTCTGGCTGGTGTATCAACCGCTCTGCATGATGGATCCATTGTTCAGTCTTGACTTGATCAACTAAAGCATTTTTGATTACATATCTGATGTCAGGACCATTTAGCTATTGTGACAAGACTATCTTTGTTATCCCTCTTTCTCCTGGCACTTAACTTTATTATTTTTTTATAGAAAAAAATTGCAAGTACCGAGTCCCGTGTTGGCTGTTTAGCTGAATTTTCAAAAGATCTGACTTGGTTAATGACTTTAAAAAGGGACTTCAGCTGTAAAATATCTTTATCTGATTTTAAGGTAAAGTAATAGATTTTAATATTTGTAATTATTAAAAAGTTGGTAGTGAAATGTAAATTGTAAAATTCTTTATCACATTAAAAATTAATTGAAAAATTGAAAAACATGCCTAATTATCAAATTTATTTGGAAAATTTTTAACTTTTTATTCATATTTTTATATTATTTACTGTTATACTACATGTTAAGTAATTCATTAAAATTGTAACTATTACCAAAATTTATTTCTTTTAAAATTTTTTTTTTCTTATTTTATATTTATGGCTTTCTGAAATTTGAAAATATTTTTTAATGTTTATTGAAGAAGGGGGGGGGGGGAGCTAATAGTCAAGAGTTTGCTTTTTCTCTTAAGATAGCATTATTTAACTGTTTCATTTCTAAAGAACATCAAAGCTTGATTGTATTTTAATTAACTAAACAATTGTTGTAATCTTTTAATAAATCCTTGAAAACTTTCTTGGAGCTTTTTCCTATTAATTTTTTTTCTAGGAATCCAAAATGAATGTCATATTTGTTGTGTTAGATCGGGTGAACTTGCTTGATGTACCTAAAGTCATTGAAAAATTTGCCAGGCCATATGCTATGGAAAATGACGTTGAATTAGATTTATGTCTTGAACATTATATCAAGGTAAAAATTTATCTAGTTTAATTTATCTAGTTTATTTAAAACACCTATGATAAAAAATGTTTTAAGTTTTTGTATATGAAACTGTATGTGATAAAGCTTAAAATAATTATTAATTTATAAATAAAATTAAAATGTTAACTATTTTTAATACATTAATTAAAATGTATTAAAAACAATCTGGAGCAGAAATCAGCTATGCAATGTCCATGGTACTTATGGAAGTGTCTTATGAATTAAAGCTTACAGATGTCTTAAGTCAGTATGCTTACTATTCTTGTTGCTGGTGGTTCATGTGTGGTCAGAAAAAAATAATTGTTTAAAAAAACACTAGTCCAATAGCCGCTGTCAATTAACCATTGAATCCCAGTAGACCATGCCTGTTATACAAGTTTGTTTTAGCTGCTGTGCCATCAATACTTGAGCAGTGTCTTTTTATTATAATTCTTGTTAATCATACAGTGCCCTCTTATAGTGATGATGTGGGAAATTTCTAACAACTCTTTACCATTATTCAATTATTTGTTGATATATTATTATCCTGTTTCAAGCTGGTCAGTTTTGTTGTACTTATTCATAATATTCACTGCTCTAAGAAAGGTATATGAAATATATCTCGCGACAAGCTTTTATATCATATAAATTGTGTAATGAGGGAAAAAGTTGATAGTAAAAAAAGTTTTAAAGAAAAATTTATTTTATTCTTTTTAGCGCGTTTAAATAAAAGCTTGTTTTAAAAAAGCTTTTTTACTTTTAATTTATTTTTCACTTTTTAGTTATCACTGGACAGGTTTCTCAGTATGTTCATCTCATTCAATGCTAGGTGTTTGCCGGTTATTTTCGAACAGTTAGCTAAATGAATTCTCGCAAAAAGGGTACTAGACTAAAAACACAATTTTTTTAAAATCCGTAATTTTTAAGCAATTTTTTCAATCTTTGTACAGATCTTGGGTAATATTGTCCTACACACGAAAAAAAAATTCATGAGATTTTCTTCATAATTGACGAAGTTATTAAATGTTTAATTAAAATTTTGAGTATTTCTTTAAAAATCGTAAAAAAAAGTTTTCGGCATTTTATTTTTTTAATGACTAATTCTAAAAAAGCAAAGCAGGAGCTGTTTTAGTAAGGAATGTCGATTCATTTAAACAAAAAAAAATTTCATGCGCAACAATTTAGACATTATTTTCATAAAAACGCATCGATTTTGAATTATTTAAAAAAAAATCATAAGAAATACAAATATTATTATTTTGTAAAAAACATTATACCTTATCGGGACGAAATAAATGATCTTTCCGATTCTGTAATTATTTTTTGTCTGAGTTTCATAGATTAAAGTTAGATACATTTTTTAAAGAATTTCTACAATGCTCCCTCTCAGTTTAACTTTGCAGCGTTGAGAAAGGTATACAATGTACCAATCTACTTGAAAAATAGCTCTACTTTTTTTTTTTTTTGAATTTAAATCGAAGAAAATAGATAGAAATTTCTAAACAAATTGTATACGTTGCAGAAATTAGATTTTACGTTGTAGAAATGTAATTATTTTTTAGACAAAGTTAATTAATACAGTCATTAGCGCAACGTTATGAAAAAATTCCAGTTTGGCTGAAAACCAATTTTTGATGCCAACTTTTGTCATTGTTGTAACAATAACATTATTACAACAATACTGACATATTGAAGTTGGCGCCCAAAACTAGTTTAACGTTTTTAATTAATATCTTTTTAATTAATTGCAATATCAGAATATAAATTGTTAAAACATGCATTGTCACCCAAACTAAACGTGTATACAAAATTTCAGCTCAATGGAGTGAAGATATCAGCTTCAAAATTGAGTTGCAAGATTCCACCCGAACAAATTACATACATATATACATACATACATTGTAAGTTAAATAAAAGCTTTAAAAAAAAACACAAGAGTTGATCTCACAAACCGTTGCAATCACCAAGTTCAATTTTCAAAATCAAAGAATTAAAAGAATTTTTTAAAGAATTTTTACAATACTCCATCTCAGTTTAACTTGGCAGTGTTGAGAACGGTATACAATGTATCAATCTACTCGAAGAATAGCTCTACTTTTTTTGTTTGGAATTTAAATCCAAGAAAATCGATAGAAATTTGTAAGAAAAAAAGGTCATACATTGTAGAAATTAGGATTTTAATAATACTACACTTCAAGTTAATCTCATGTTAAAAGCATTTATTTTTTAAACAAAGTTTTTAAACAGCTACGTTATGAAATTCCAGTTTGGCTGAAAACCGATTTTCAATGCCAACTTTTGTCATTGTTGTAATAATAACATTATTACAATAATGCAGACATATTGAAGTTGGCGCCCAAAACCAGTTTTTTAATCTTTTTAATTAATATCTTTTAATTAATTGCAATATTGGTATATAAATAGTCAAAACATGCACTGTCATCCAAACTAAATGTGTATACAAAAATTCAGCTCAATCGGTTGAAGATATGAGCTTCAAAATTAAGTTGCAAGATTCCACCCAAACAAATTACATACATTGCAAGTTAAATAAAAGCTTGTAAAAATTAAGTTCCCTTGATGTCTTTTAAAAATTTTACTGTTATCTTAAGTAACAAAATAAGTTGGCCACAGTTTTAAAATAACTTTTTAATGCTATGTATCTTGTATGTTTTTATCTATTACCTTTTTCTAGTAATAAAATTCAAATGTCTTTAATTATGATTCTATTTATATATAGTAAAATCTGTATAAATTTTGTTATGTCAGCACAATGCCAGTTCAGGTGTTGTCATCACTTAACCTTGATACAAAGTTAGTAGATTCACTACAAATATTTGTGTTGTAGCTAGATGCAGTGTTAATAAAATAGACACCACAGTTACAGTCAATTGTAAATATATCTTTTTGTTAATTATCTGTGAAGCAAGAAAATTTTTCTACAATTAACTGTATTAGTAACGAGCTAATACATCCCAATATTTTTTGAATGAAGAATTCTTAAAAAATTAGATTGAAGTATAAGATTTTTGAATATAAAATAAGTTCACTGCTAGAATTTCTTAAAAGCTGTTTGGAGCAGCTTTGTTAGCCTTTAAGATTTTAATAGGAACTAAATTAATTTTAAAATATTTCAATAAATTATAACATAACAGGCTTGGCATACGATAAAATGATTTTCATAGAAATATTAATTTTATGTCAATTTAACATCAGTACTATGCAATATATAAAAGCAGGCTGACTCTGCACATTTTAAATGTTTTTATGAATTCAACTAATCAGTTATCTATTTTTTATCATTTCATTACACTGATTTAAAAATATATGCACTAAAATTGATTGCTTTTTTTATTCTTTTGAAAACCATAATTAAATAATAAGCCTTTCATTGCGTAATTTTAAAATGGAACTGATTCTAAATTATTTGAAACCATATTGCTTACTTAGAATAAAAGTTTTTGTACCTGCATTTTTGGGTAAAGCAAATTTGAATACTTTTAAAAATTAGTTCAGCGGTAAGAATTTCTTATTGTAATTTTATTCAGTTACATCCTAACCAGATAGTCACAGTTTAAAATCAGTATGGATACTTATGGTTTATTTTATTTTTATCTTAATAAAAATATTATGGATGATTAGTTTATTTTACTGCTGCATTTGGTTACTTCTAATTTAGAAATTAAATTAATAATTATAAACATAGAGCATATTTTTTAAGGAAGTTAAAATTAAATTTTACTTATAAGAAAAATATTGAATTATTTTTTAAATTAAAAGTTATTTTACAAAGATAAGTGTTAGTATTAAAAATTTTAAAAAATATAATGGTAGTTGTTATTTTGAAAATTTTCTGTTTCAAATATTACTTATAAGCATCATGAGCATGATAGCCTAGTGGTCAAGGTTACAGACTCATGGATGGTTTGTCATGAGTTTGAATTTGGTACCACTGAAGACCACCATGCAGACAGGGCTGATGCACATTAAATATGTCGAGGCTCAAATCTCCTCCCACTGGTGTAGAAGTTAGGAGAAAGAGTGCCAGCTCAGGTTTCATTCTCATCACTTGATTGTGGTTCAAAATTACGAAGTACATCGCAAAAACCCCTCTTGTAGATGAATAGTGCAAGGTTAATATTCATTCATTCACTCACTCATTTTACTTATAAACATCGCTACAATTATAATGTTAATTTTGCGCATGACATGAAACTCAACTGCCAGCAGTATCTAAATTTTTGATATTTTTCTCCTGTGAATTCATCATGAAGAAAGCTACAGTTAAATGAGCACAAGTTCTCCCTCATATACAAAACTAGCTGTTACCCACCCACTTTGCTGGGTATTTCACGATGTTTTATAACTATATACCGTATATATATACTAGTCGTTACCCACCCGCCTCGCTGGGTGTTTCATGATGATTTATAAATATATATTGTTTATATATATATATATAAAAGTTAGGTATATCTAAGTCCTAGCTTTAAGAATTCGATTGTATTGAAAAATATGCTTATATCTGTAACTCTCGTCTCTTGATAAAAAAAAAATAGGACAGAACTACTAATTTGTATTTTCTAATAATCTCTAAATTTGAAGTATTGAATGATGTTTGCACTTTCATAACTAGGTGGATTTCTGGAAACCAATTTTTGGTGGATCTCTACTCTGTACAATAAACATGCAAGCCAAATTTCAAGTCTAAATCTAATAGAGCAAAAACGAAATTTTTATCATCAATACCCCCTGAAATCCCGTTAAAAGTCATTCTCCAAAATAACCATTATTGGCGGATTTTAATTCAACACAAAGGAAAAATCCAAACTAAATTCCATTATTATAGTCCTTTTAGTTTGAAAAAAGGAATTTTTTTGTCAATACGCCTTAGAAACCCCCTGCTCTCCTTCCGCAGGAGATGATTTCCGTAAAATGCATTCTTAGTGGATCCCTATTCAACAAAAGAAGCATAGAAAGAAAAAGAATTTTTTTTTAAGTATGTGGGTCTAACAATTCAAAAACAGGAATTTTTTTCTATAACTCCCCTTGACCCCTCGCAACCCTCCTTAGGAGTCGATTTTCGTTTTACTCTTTGTTAGAGGAACTCTATTCCACGAAAGGAACATGCATACCAATTTTCAAGTAGGTAGATCTAATAGTTTGAAAACGGAAATATTTATCTATTATGCCCCTTAATTCCCCGAAATGAAACTTGGGGGTTGGTTTTCGCGAAACTCATTTGTAGTGGTTCTCTACTCTACGAAAGAATCTGCTTACCAAATTTCAAGACTGTACATCTAATAGTTTAAAAATGGGAATAACTATCTGTAATGTCCCTTAAGCCCTGCAACGCCACTTGGGGGTCGATTTTCACGAAACCAATTTTTTAGCGGATCTGTACCCTATGAGAGGGATCTGCTTACCAAATTTCAAGATTGTGTTTCTAATAGTTTAAAAAGTGGAATAATCATTTATAACTCCCCTTAACCCCCTCCCCCCACAACACCCCTTGGGTTCAATTTTCCCAAAACCCATTTTGTAGTGGATATTTATTCCATGAAAGAAACATGCCTACCAATTTTCAAGTAGGTAGGTCAGTAGTTTAAAAAGGAAAATATTTATCTATTACGCTCCTTAATCCCTTGCACTCTGCTTGGAGGGCTATTTTCCCAAAACCCATCTTGTAGCTGATCTCTACTCTATGAAAGGAATCTATTTATATCAGATTTAAAGACTGTGCAACTAATAGTTTAAAAATGGAAATAATTTTCATAATGCCCCTTAAGACCCCACAATGCTACCTGGGGGTCGATTTTCACCAAACTAGCAGATCTCTACTCTATGAAAGGAATCTGCTTACCCAATTTCAAGATTGTATGTCGAGTATTTTTAAAATGGAAACAATTATTTATAACGCCCCTTAACCCCAGTAATGCCCCTTATAGTTCGATTTTCGCAAAATCCGTTTTTAGCAGATCTCTACTCCATGAAAGGAACATGTCTACCAAATTTCAAGTCTGTAGGTTGAATAGTTCCAGAGATATTGTGATTAGTCAGTCAGTGAGTGAGTCGCTTTTCTCCTTTATATATATAGATAGTATTTTCATTATTTTAAAAATCTATGCAAATTTGATTCTTTGATAACTTTTTGAATTTTCATTGAGTTTCAAGGTATATCCATTGATAAATTTTATTTATGTGCTTATTTTCTGTCATGTGTTTTATTTTAATGCTATTGCTTTTAGATGAATTTTTTTCAACAATTCTAATGTACAAAAATTACAACAGATTGTTTTAGTTATTTTTAATTGATTACTATGTATTTTCCTTGCTTTTAGCATACTCTAGAAACATCATGTTTCACTTGGTGGTCCTGGGATGAAGAACCTTGGGAGGAACGACTCATTGCAGTATTAGAGTGCATTCTTTCAGTCAGTCGTTGGGTGAATGCTGCTTTAATGATTGTAGGCCGAGCTAGTGTGCCGTGGTCTGAGAAGATGCAAAAATTAGTTAAAAAAGGAATTGAATGTGATTGTAAAAGGTTAGTCAATTGTTAATTTCATGTTAAATAATGCAATAATTACATTGTGGTTAATTCTAAGAACTAAGCAAAAATTTAATTTCCTTTAGTATTCTTTATGCTTTAAATGGTATAATAAAACTAACATAGTTATTACTTCTGTTCAGTTCTGTATATAATAACCTAGATATTTCTCTGGTATTATTTTTACTATGATAGATCTTTAAGGTTAGCAGTAAAAATACTGTTTCTTTGAAAATAAGACTTTGTTAAAAACTAAGCCCCAGCAAGACTTCAAAATTCTCTTAATATAAGCTCTATCCCCAAAATAAACCATAGTTAAGATAATCAGCTAAGCAGACATTCCTGAATGACTAAATCTTAGGTACAGCATGATTGTACATCTGAGACTAATGAATATTGTCAACTAGAAGTTTGCAAGAATGACATTTCTCCAAACTCTTATTACTGCAATGAAAAATACATTCAAAGACACTTTATATGCAGAATTCTATGCCTTCGTGGAAAATAGGGGGGGGGGGCATGGAAACATGGTGTAGCTTCTAGCATAGATTCTAAGTTGACTTTGGGTGAGGGTTTCATGGGATAAAATAACTGTTAGGTCAATGCACAATATGAATCAGCTATATGGATGGGATATTTAGGGAAAGACCTATTACCTGACTAGAAAGGTTATGGGTCTTAAAAATGGCATTGAAGTAATTCAGCTTGAAACTTGAGATTTGAAGCTTAATGTCGATGCTTTCAGACAAAGACAACACTCTTCTTTAAAAAAAATTATTTTTCACAGATAGTAAATAAATGTAATTTTCAAACATGAATTGATTGTAAGTTATGATACATGAAAATGAACACATTCCTTGGAATGAGCTGTAATGTATCTTTTGTTGCAAAAACCAATATGATGGGGTTTTATTATTTGGGAAACAGGGTAATCATACTTTTTTTCAGAATTATATTTCTTCATATTGCACTATTTTTCATGAAACTGATTGTTTTAAAAATAGCTTGTCTATTTTATGAACCCTAAACATACCAACACTTAATACATACCTATTTCTACCACAGGCGGTCAAATGACCACTCTTTACGTTTCCTGATTGAATGTATGAAATATGTATGGTCAGGGAGGAAATAAACAAAATAACTTTATTATAATTAAACAAAAATGTATATTGTCGATTTCTACTACTAAAATAAAGAATAAGAGGTTTTAAATTCATTGTTCATTGCATTTTTTTTACATATTCTGGGTGTCTCCATTGTACATTTTTCGCAAACATATTTTTCACATTTAGAACAAATTTTGATGGTTTTATTATAGTTACAATATCCTTTTTAGCACATCTTACGTTGATAAAAATCTAGTATGTTTAGACAAAGTTCCTTTTGTATTTTAGTTTTTCATTAGCCTTTTAAAAATCGGTGGCAAATTCTATTGCTAAATGGATTAAATCTTGGATCGAGATATTTTCTCCTGTTGCTTGCTAGAACAAAATCCAGGCATTTTTGCCAGTGAAATCAAGGATATTGAAAAGTACTTGGAGAGGTCATCTGCAAGACTAAGATCTAGTGGTATATTCCCTTGCCATTTGATCAGTAATGCCTAATTTCTCTTGAGATAAACTGCAATTGATTCCTTAACACTCTATTTACTTCTTCCACAGGACATTTTCTTATATGGTTCATAACACTGTGGTCATTTATCCTAATTTTACCCATAATATGTTTTGCATATCCTGTTGGGCATATCCTTCTTGCCTAAAATAGTGATCTTCCAGGTGTACCACCTATATTTGTATTTCTTTCTAAACAGATTCATCAATCATAACATTGTTGTGTATTTTTTCTGACTCATCTTCAGAACTTGAGCATAATCTCATTCTTTTTCGTCTATAAGTTATGTCCACATTATTTTCCTCTTCATAGCCAGAATCTGTTAATTTAAACTCTTTGTCTAATAGACTCATCATTTCCTACCAATATATCTTCATTTTCAGAAAATTCCTCTTCGTCAATATTTCCGAAAACACTTTGCCTATATTTTTTTGAAGTGAAACTTCTTTGCTGATGGGAGTGAATGGGAAATTTATCCAGTTTTGTGTAACAGTGAAAAATCGAACGGAAGTAGTGATTCCTCCCTCCTCCCAAAACGTCGCCATGGTGAGAAATAGCGAACAGGAGGAAAAGAGAGCGGGGAGGGGGTACACCACATGACTTGCGCCATATTCGTGAAAAAGTTGGACAATTGCTAAGGGGGAATTGTGCATCAAAAGTATATCTTGCTGCTATGGACGAAAGGCGCTTGGGTATTGGTGACATTAAGTGGGTACCCTTGCTAATCTCGTAACGAACTCGCATGGCATATTTTCATAGTTTTTATGTAATAAACGTGCCGTTTTCAACAAATAAACACACCCAAAATATTACCATTATATGGCTCTTCCCGTTACAGGAGTGTCTGGGGCATTGTGTATATGTCACTAACGTTCGCGCCAGAATCGCTACGGATAGCGTCTTGTAAACAAACACAGTGACTTCTGTGAGTGATGCATTAAGTTTATATTATTAATTTTTATTTCCATTTAATTAAAATTTATTCTATCCAGATAGCCTAGAACAAATGCAAAAAGAGGAAAAGAGTTTCGTGAAAGAAAGAAAAGCAAAACTAGCAGCAATTCCTGTTGAAAGTCTATATATCACCAGTTAGTTCTGTCGCAGCTTTTATCATCTTTATCCATAAAGTTTTAGTGCTGTACACATCACAGGCTGCTGCAATCATTGGATCCGATGATTAAAAGCCGATTATCTTAACTGGATACTTTAATGTTAATTTTGCTTCAGAAAAAGCAAAGCCATTCATTGAATTCTTGAAACGGACACTGAATTTGACAATGAATACTGATTCTAGAGAAGGAAAAACAATATATGGAACCACGATTGATGCAAGTTTCTCAGATTTTCTTGATTGACAACAATCAAGGATTTTTATATCCTACTTTAGTTATCACACACCTTTTGTGTCTTTCTTGGGAAATGATGATGCAGAAAATCGAATAAAAATATTTTCATACAATAAATGAAGTCCGAATTTTATTTGATTAAAGTTATCTCAGCCGTTTAATATAATTAGATATATTCCTGCATATATGGCCAATGTCGCCAAAGAAGTTTCACTTCTATCGCATGGCTTTCCACATTCTTTTTTTTATATCTTCTAAGAACTTATACTGTCTTGATTGTTTTGACATTTTTATGGGTAAAAAAACATGTGGTAGCAATGGAGTAAAGCTATTGAAATACACCAATACTTTTAGTTTTTGCTATCTTTTCTTACACTGAAATGCTATTTCCAATTTAAAATTTTAAATACTGTCTTGAAATTTTAATTCACAGGTATTTTGATTGAAATGACAGCACAACAATCTTTGTAGAAATGTGCAACTCACTGAATATAATATGTTGAATACGCATACGTTGAGCAGAAGAATATTCAGTGTCCTCGGACATCAGAACACAACGCATTGGCTACCTTGGACGCGGTAGCATTATTAATATCACAATATATCGCTCTTGTCATAATTGAGGGTTGTCAGAGCCCAGAGAGGTTGGACTTCTGATCATTTTAGTCGCCTTTTACAACATGCATGAACTTACCTTGTGACTATTCTGCTCCGGTCACCACCCAGGGACCACAGTTTTTTAAAAAATTTACCTTGAATAGAAGAGGAAAAGCAATTTGGGGAAAAGAGCCTTTGCAGTTGTGTTGGTAGCCAAAGACGAAGGAGAAAACTGATGATGAGTTAAGTTTTGCGGGATTGTATTTGGTGTCCTTGGCGAGGATTGTCCGAAGAATCTGTTAGGCTAAAGGTATGATGCCTCCAATTAAGCTTAACGTAGCTGCATTCAAAAAAGAAAATTTTGAAGCTGGAAGTATTTTACATTTTTCAGGTTCTTTTTAAGTTCGTAGTTTTCAACATATGCAGATTGTCAATATAACTATTAAAATGATCCATAAAGATCCACAATAACCGGAAGTTTCATAGCAGGCTATTTTAGCTTCTTTAACAATCAAGAATTTCAATTCAGTAATAGAATGTTAATTGTATATAATTAAAAGAAAAAGTCATGGAGTCATATGCGCAGAAACAATAAGCTGATATGCATATTTTCTGTACAAAAATTCAAAACCTGTTTTTTGACTGGTTATAGTATGTTTAGTATTAATGTATTAGCTACCATGAGAAGAAAAATGAATATATATATATTGGTATTAAAAAAATAATTATTCTATTTCACTGATGAACTGGATAATACAAAAGTACCCAATTTTACTTGCAGTAATTTTTATTATTTTATTATGTAAGCTTTTTAAAGACTTGCTCTAATGATGTTTTTACTACTTTCAAGGAAAGAAGAATTTCAAATGCAATCTAAATTAGTTGGCTTAAAAGAAGTGTTATTAAAGTATGGTATGAAAAGCTTCCCTATCAATAAAGACATAAATTTATTATATGTAAGTATTACTTGAGATGTAATTATATTTTTAGATATGATCTTGTTATTTTTCTAAATAAGATATGGGTGAAACATTTTTATAATTTAATAATGTAATAAAACAATAGTTCTTGAAAACACTCTTAAATTTTTGATATATCCCCCTTAAACTGTAACAAAAAATTAAGTGCAGTGCTTCTAGGATAAATAAATATTTCATACTCTTTCAAGATTTTAGAGGAATTCAGTTGGAGACAAATTTTGTTAAAAAAAATAATAGTATGGGTTTTTTTTTGTGTGTGTGTATGGAAAAAAAACTACAATTTGAGTTTCATACAATTAAATGAATAAATTGTGCAGTATAGTAGACATAAAGGAAACATAACTTCCATTGGAATTTAATCAGCAAATATGTAATAATAATAAAATCAACTTTAAATATTTAATTGAACTATCTGGATCTGTATTATAAATTTAATTTGAAATCAACTGGTATATTAACACAGAATAAAAATTCATTTTAAACAGTAACACTTGCATACATACACATGAAAAAATAGTTCTAATGTGATAACGCATACCAATAACAAAATTAGTTTTAAATCTTTAGATGGAACATTTATTTTTCTTCTCAACATGGCTCATGAATTTTTTCTCTCAAAACATTGATAAATGAAAAATTTTATGTTTGGTGTAAATATTTAAAGATTTATTTATTTCAAAGTCTTACATTTTTAAAAATATTTAGCTAGTATCTTTTTATGTTATTAATCATTAAATAAATATCTTTTATTTAAGAAATAGAACTGTAAATTAACATGGCTTGCTGATTTTTTTTTTCTTCCTCTTGAACTTCCTGTAATTTATGTTCATTAAATTTATTTTTGTCTCTACTGTCATATTTAAAAGCCTTATAAAAGTTATATTTAAATAAACACTATTTTATATTAGATCAAAGGGATTATACTGAAATTAAAAAGCGAACATTTTCTGTTTGTAAAACTTCTGTGTTTTAAATCATGAATGAAATATACTTTAGGAGTGGAGAAGAGGAAAAGAGAGAGAAGGTATAGAGCTCTGTATCCAAGCGTAGTTGAATGTTAAGATCTCAACTAAATTTCTTTTTATTTAGAATCTGATTGTTAATTGATAAATAACTAGAGAAAAAAGAAATGTTCATTTTTAAGTACTATGTCAAGAAATTGTTTTGGGATTTATTTTATTGAGTTTAATACAAATAAGAATTTTAAAATTGAGTAAAGTTATTTCCTTAACTTTTTAAATAAACATTAATAATGGTGCAAATTTGCATGGGTGTTATGCAACCATGCAACTCCAATAATTTAAAAGACATTTATTAATGGATAGAACAAACAGATGGCTATATGAGGTTACATTGACATATATACTCAAAGAAATATTATAGCAGATTATTTACAGTAGTAAAAATCGTTTTCTTTATAAACAAGCTTTACAACATTCCTGAAACGGCTCTTTAAACAGTTCCACTAGCTGGAACTCGGACAGGTAAAGTCTCTGTTATTGCTGTGAAAAAAAACTGAACTCTCTTCTGAACTGACTTGATTTTTTTCTCAAAGATCCCTAATATAACATGAAAATTTCCAGAAGGGTTGTTCCCAGAGACTTCTCCATGGTTCCTTGGCGGTATCATCTTTTTTGTCGAATTTGTCAGAAAGGATGATAAAATTTTCAATCCGTTAAACCTGGTCACGTATTCTTTGTTATTGGGGGGGGGGTAAATTTTATTTTTCAAATCTACACTGGGAAGCATATTTTGCCTGTAAAGCCCAATCTTCCTGCAAGAAGATCACTGCTGCAGGGGAAACAGTTCATGTAGGATGTTTGAATATTTAAAACATTAATTAAAAATTTTTGTATTAATTTTGATCTATTCAATAAACAATTTTCAGGGTGTAATGTTTTTTAAAAATTGATACCTTTAGATTTATTATTTACTGACCACAGACAATAAAACAATCGATGAAAAAGGGGGTGGGAAAAACAACACACACTAGAAACTTTTGCAACAAAAAATCTTTTTTATAGTTTAATTTTTCAGTTGTATTAATCATTTAAAAATTATTTGAGTTATATAATTTTAAAAATATCAAATTTGGAAAATCTTTTATAGGTATTGATTAACTACATTTTTAAGCAGAATAAATATGGTGTTCTTGAAGATGTAAAAAAAGTTCTTATGTCTGTAAATGATCAAATATCTGAAAGCAACGTATACTACAAATATCTTCAACTTGCTCTTAGTCAAAATAAGGTAAGAATTGTTTACAAACATTACATTACATTTTTGACCATTAATTTAAAATTTTTATAATTTTAGAAAGTTTTTTTCCTTTTTATTTTTTTATTTAATAAATGTATTAATTATTTGATTTTTATTAAGTCATATGATAATTACATGGTACATGGTACATTTACTTTTACAAATTATTTCCCAACTTTTTAGATTATTTTTTCTTTATATTTGTTGGACTTTTATAAATCCATTTCCTTTTGAAAATTCATTTTATGTAAAATTGATGGCTTTTAATGCTGTACCTCACCACTAAAAATTTGCTGATATGATTTAAATTTATCAGATGCATCAATACCAGCGATACTCAACCTGTGGCCCTTGGGCCGCATGTGGTCCACTGGACCTTTCTGAGTACCCCATTGCACTAACAAATTAAATTATTTAAGAAAAATGCCTCAAAAATTCAATGAATCAATCAAACAAATATATCAATTTTGCTATTGATGTCATGATGTTTGGTATGAATTGTGACATAACTTTTTAAATTTTGTAGTTGTAACAGTTAGTGATAACAAATAACCATGGGGTATAGATTATTTAATGGGTGAAACTGATTTTTGTTTTACCCTCATGTCTTCCAAGCGAAAAATATCTAAAGAATATATGTTGTTTCAAAGCGAGATTGACTATTTCGTAGAGACATGGATCAACATCTTGTTGGATGTGTAGTTAAAATGTTGTATTTAAAAAAATATAATTTTGCTTGTTACTATACCACCTTGTTACAAACCTTTCAATGGCTCTTTTACTTGAGGACAATATATATATATTGGCTTCCTTAAAACAATCTTTGCGACACAGTAACAAAATATTTTGATAGTAGTAATGTTACAAAATACAGATAACAAAACCATCCTATAAAATTTGTTACATTATATGTATTGATTAGCATATGAAATTGTTAAAAATATAAACATAGCAACTAATACATAAATTATTAGATTCCTTCTTAAATGCTTCCGATGTACTGTTTGATAAATTCAGTTATCTGTTCTGATATTTTTTTTAGTAAAATCAAAAAGTATTTGAATAAATTTGAAACAAAATTGTACAAGCAAGTCTGAACTAATTTTAAACTAATACTACTGATTTCAGTCAGGAATTCAGAAAAAACTCTTTGCAACCATCTTGCACTTGACAAATTAATATCTGAAATAAAAACGTCAGCTTTTGTCAAAAGAAAAATCAAATTATCAAAATACCTTACAGTTTTGTTTTTATGACTGTAGAATGCAAACATGCCCCCCCCCCCAAATCTCATGCTGGGGCCCTCATGAAATAATTGTCATATATATGTGGCCCGGAGGGATTAAAAGGTTGAGTACCCCAATCTATACTAATGTTGAATTTTATTTTAAATTCATAATTAGTGAAATATCAGAATCTCTGAGTATTATTGAATTTCCATAAAATTTGAAAGATTTAATAAGATAACTTGCAGTTGAGATAAAATGTTTAATATTTTTCAGGTGGATCATATGATAGAAATTTTTTTATCACTCTCTCAAGATGTAGCTGTAACATGTGCCTCAAGATTACTGCAATACATTAAATTTTATCTAGATGATAAATTCTTGTTGCAGGTATTTTATAACTATTTTAATAATTTTTTTAAAATTGCTTTGTTATCAATTTATTTATTCTAACTTTAATGTATATTTATATTTTATTTCAAGCTTTTTGTTTCTGTTGTTCATGAAGTTAGTTTCTTTCAAAAATGTGTCTGTCTTTTGAATTGTTTGAAAAAGTGGTTTTTATGACTTTTGATGTGACATTGTACCTGTTATCATTTCTAAATGAAGTATACTTTTTTTTTAAAAAATCGATATTTTGTTTTTGAAATTGTTTTTTGAAGAGTTTTTCAATGTTCAGGTATTGTTCATGCTACTATTCATAAAGTTGTGTTTGCATATATATAAATACCCAATGAATGTCCATTTTATTTTGACTTGCCTGACAATATCTCTTTGGACTATTTTTTTGCTTTTACAATAGCTTTGATTCTTCCTGGCCTATATTCTGTGAGATGTTGACAGGGCATATGTAAAATACAAGTCTATGCTTGAAAATTGGCACTTTCCGATAGCGTGAGAGTGAATGATTCTGCATTTAGATGTTGGTAAACTCTTTTAGCTTTGGAATTTTATTGCCCAGCCTACAGAAAAGAACATCTTCCTGAAATCTTGCACTGTATGACACTGCAGACTCTAGAACTAAGATACCAGACATCTGGCTTAGAGTATATACTGATTGATCATGTTCAATTGATTCACCAAATGTTGGTACAGGGGTATTTTGTGAACTATTTTAAAATTGTTTATGCATGAACTAATTTGCATTTATGTATTTGAATTACTAAATGAATACTTAAAAATGTGTAAAATATAAAAAATTATGAAAAGAAAAATTTTATGTACGAACGAGATTGACGAGGAGCCAACCGCCGGATAGACTTGGACTTCAAGCACAGAGTCGCAGATCGCCTTGCTGCATACAGTGACGGTCGACGGAAGCGTGTTCGGGGTTAGGGACTTGTAGTTGAGGAGAGGTTTATATATTATTAAAGAACCACACGAGGAAAAATAGGTATTGTTCTTAATTATAAGTCAAAAATTTTTTTTAAGTCCATTTCTAAGAAATTTGAAATTTTATAGAATTTCCTGTCCAAAATACCTATTTTTCTGGACACAACTTTTGAACCAGTGAGATAAAATTTCTTGTATTAACATTGCAGCTTTGTTATGTTTTTTTAAAAATTATTATTTCTCATTTCATCCTACAATAATATAATTGCAAAAATTATGTACACTGATATTTTCAAAAAGCAGAAAAATGTTTTCACCTTTTTCTACATAAAATTCCGAAAATTTCAATTTTTTTTCAAACTGGAATTAAACAAAAAGTTTTAAAGTTAAATTAAAAAACAATACCTATTTTTCCTCGTGTGGAATAGTTCTTTAATAGTAAATACATTTAATGCAAAAATACTTAAGAGGAAATATCTTTTGACACAAAAAAATACAACAGTCCCGACACACTACTGTTTACTTACATGCATTTTTTTCTCTTAACACGAAATGAAAATTACTTAACATGAAAAGTTTTCCTTTCTGGAGAAGAATATTGAAACTGAGCCAACACTTGATGAAATTTTTGCGAAAGTTTCTGTATTATTGGACTCTTCTATTGTATCATCGGAAGAATTCGTTCCAGTAGTTGATGATAATGTGCGTACAGCCTTAATTATGGCACATAAAGACATTTTGGAGTTTTATCAAAGCCAAAAAAATATTGTTGATGCAGATTCCGATGATGAAAATGAAATGAATATAAAGCAGCTCCTGTTCCAACGTTATCCGAAATGAGGACCATGAAAAGTATGTGGAATTATTTAGACAAACATTCCAATGGTGAAATGAATAACAAAATGTACTACAGCAAACAATTTGTTGTCAATTGATGCTAAAAAAGACAATGTAAAGAAAAATACCAGATTATTTTCAAAAACTTAATAAATGTTTTGTTTTTCAAAATAAAAATTTGTTTTCAATAAATGTTTTGTTTTAAATTTCATTAAGTTCCTGTGAATGTTTTTGTTTCATTGATTTTTATTAAATACAAAAATACAAGCATATATACATATTTTTGTAAATAAAATGTACTCTAATAACCTTAATTTTGTTGAATATATGTTTTTTTCCCCTGCAATATTCCTTAATACGAAATTCTTTTAACGCCAAAAAATATTTCAGTCCCTCTCAGTTTTGTGTTAAATGATTTTCACTGTATATGTGTTTTTCTTGTGAGCAAGGAATGGAAGAGGATGGGTTATAGTATTACATGCATTAGATGCTGCAACAATACATTTGTTATAAATGTTATTAAATGCATTTTATCTTCTGTTCCTTATTCTGAACATAAAAGATGGCATCACAGGTGTATATAATGCTTGTATTTACATAAAAATTTTCAAATGGATTGGCTAACTGCAGCTGTGAACAAATTTTGATATAATAAAACCTAATGACTTTCTGACTCTGTAGCAGATTGCATTTTGGGTCAGTCATTCTTGTAAGTAGAACCAATGCATTTTTTAAATATGGAGATTTTATTTAAAATGCATCAAGTTGTGATGTATTAAAGTAAACATTTTTTAGAAAGTTATGTGCATTTATTTGTATTAAACTGTTCATAAAAGTCTTGTCCTTTGTCAAATCCCAACACATTTAAACAAAAAATAAAATGCTGATTTCTCCCTTTAAATTTTTTAAAATTGATCTTGAAAAATATTTTTAAATAATGTATAAATTAGATTTTTTGTTCAACTAAAACAATGTTATTAATGCATTTCAGAATCAAAAAGAGTTAAAAAGCAATACTCTATATGCAGGTATATATCTTATCGAATTTTTAAAGAAATCTAAGAAGTATGTTATTGAAGAAGAATTGCTTATTCCATTTAGAAGTTTAATAAAGTTAGAAGTAAGATATATTTTGTATTTTTTACTATAATATATGTTAATCTTTAACTGAATGATATTTAATTTTTCTGTATTTTATATTAAAATAAGTATTTAATTATTCACATTTGGAATATATGTTTTTGTTTGAGTTTAAGTGTTGAATCAAATGGATGTTAGCAAGTATTAAAGTATACAATTTTTCTCTCACTCGATCAATTACAAATATTTTTGAGTCTAAATGTATTGCTTTTTAAAATAAAAAAAAAAGGAAGAATAGTTATTAATATAAAATTAAGATTGTAAAGTTTATAAGTATGTGAAAGGGAGCATTCTTCTTTAGAACTGATGTTTTGCCCAATATCAGATAATTCAAAAGTTTTTTATTCTGTAGTGTCCATCTTTAACCAATTTTTTAAAAATCTATTCAAAAATTGCAGTTGTCAAAAATACAGGGTCAAATTTTTTTTTGTTGAAAATAGTTGTATATCCTTCGCAAACTGTTCTAAACTCAAAGAAGTTTTTTAGAAGCTTTGTTATAGCCATAGTTATAAAAATATAAATGTTGGCTACATAGTAGGTTTTATATTTCTCTCTAAAATTTTTCCTATTTTGTTATAAAGTGCTTGTTTTATTGAGCAAAATGTTATGTTTGAAACATAAAAAATATCGATCAAGCATTATTCTCTGTTCGAAAAGTCACTAATGAATTATGAACTTTTCTTGGAGCTGCAGATAATCAGAAAGTATACTTGACATGCAGTTTCCAATGATAATTTTTAATGTGTTTTAGTCTACAGGATTCCAATAATAAAAATCTTTATAATTTCCATTGTTTCTAGAAAAAAATGTTGACTGTGTGTTATATTGATTAAAGAGAAAATTGATTTTATATGCAGTAAATTAGTGTTTATGCTTCTTTTTTTTATTGTTTATTTGTTTAATTTTTGTTGTTACTCCATGTGTGGTGTTTTCACTTCAGCAAATGATGAGATTCATCAAATGCTGCTGCTGCTAGAGATTTTTTTTTTAAATTTAAAACTTAAGGAATTTTAAAATTGCTGAAAATAAATTCTATAGAAATATAGAATTTTTCATGAAAATTTTATTTAAAAATATCTTAAACTTTTTAATGCTTTGAAATGTTAAAAAGTTTTCCAAGATAATTATTTTCCTTAATATTTATGATATTTTTTGTTAACTTGTAGTTTTACCAAATATTTTCCGTATAAATTCATCTTGTTTTTGTAACATAGATTTCAAAACTATATGATGGGTTTTAAAATTATGGTACTTTTTAATTACATTTAAGAAATTATTTCACCTCTATTCAATATCCTGTTTGTAAACAATAGCTTATAATGTATTTTGTATCGTGTGACTTTTATTATAAATAGCTATGCGTTTTATAAATATGTTGATTTTTTTATTATTTCATGACTTATGGAGATATATAAATTTTTATTGTAACTATTTCTTTGATGTTGGATTTTGTAATTTTATTTTGATCCTTAACTAATCAGCTTTTGCATGTTTAAATCACTTACATGTCTCTCAGTATTGGGGTTGCATTAAAATGTGCTATAAAATTCTTGTTGGTTATGTTTAAACTTATTTTTCTTTTGTAGCATGCAATTCAGCAACCTATGATCCTTCTAATATTATCTCTAAAGTGTGCACATTTAATTTTTGCTTTCTTAAATTGATATAATTAAAACTAATTACTTTTGTTAGTGGTGATTTTTTAAAATTACTTTTGTAAATTTATATTTAGGAAGAATTTGGCATCTGTATGACATTTTCAGAAATAACATCAAAACTAAAATGCAAAACTATTATTGAATCTGCTATTTGTGATTTCTTAACTGAAGAGAGACTTCTTACACAGGTATTAACTATTTTATTAATATATAAGATTTTTTTTATAAATAAGTGTGTATATATTATTTTAAGAATGCTAAATAATAGACATTGATTAAAGAAAAGAGTATATATTAAATAAAGGTACTGCATATTTCGATAAATTTCACTATATGCATGAAAAACCAAGATAAAGAAAAGAAAAACTATTTGTTGAAGTAATTTCTAAAATTACTATGAATGATCATTCTAGCTGTAATGATGAAAGATAAGTTATTCAATAAGATATATGATTTTGCACAATTTGGTTCATGGTAGGATTCAATCAGATATGTTTACCAAAAGTTGCCAAAGTATGTTCAGCAAGTTTTAAGTCTGGAGAATAAGTCAATCCATATGCTTAGTATTTTTGCTTTCTAGTGCTTTGAAAACGTCCATTACCTTGTATAGGTGTGCATTGTCATCCTCACAAAGAAAAGTCTGAGTCTACTGTGCCTCGAAACTGAGCCTCTGTAAACTACTGTATACATTTCAGGAAAATCTTGGTGCTTTGTTGGTGTAACAGTATCTTCAAAGATCTTCATCTTTATTTTGTCATTATGTATAATGCCTGTCATACCATGACACCAGATCGTATAATTTTCCTGATTTGTAGGTTATATACCAAAGCAGTTCAGGAAAATTATATGATCAGTAGCAGTTTGTCTCTGTCTCCATAGTATTTGATGTCTAGTTTCACTTTTCATCTTGATTCAGGATTTGTTGGAAAACATTCTGGAATAATACTGATGTACTGATGATTCCAAAAATTATGCTCTTTACACCAGCATAACCTTTTTCAATGATGGCATAATTGTAGCTACTAAATGCACTTAACAGGCTTCTAAGCATACAAGTCAGCTTGGTTCAATCATTAAATTCATTCATCAAGAATTAATATGATAGATAAAATAATGCCAGCAGTGTTTACAAGCTATGAACCTATTTTGTTCATAATGAAATGTCTTTTTTCATTTTACCATTAGAGATGCATATTCAGATATATGTATCCCTAATCTGTATCTGTATCATCCCAAAACCATCAACATGATTTCCCAGAGCATTTCCACTTTCCATGGCCCATTTTAAATGTAAAATAATGCTTTTTGGCACACTCATTATGATACACTGCAGAAATTTGAATGACTCTTCCTAGCTTTAAGTCACCCAACTACACACTCACAATCATTTTAACTGAAATGATGATTTCTGAATATTCCCCACTTGAAATTTCAATTGAAATAATGACCCTTGTGCATTGTCTTTTAAATAAGTAACAAGAGGGGCCAACAACTTTCTGTTTATTTTTATTGCGATTGGTCAGCACTTTTTACATAAATCAGCTATTCCTTGCTTATTTTCAACAGTTGATTTTAAATAGGTATCTTTAACAAAATATTCTTTTTTTTTATGCATTAAAATTTAGTTACTCTCCATAAATATTTTTGTATTTCATTTGTAAGATGAAATTTTAAGATGTTCATTATTTTTCCCCTCAATTCAGGTCAATGATACCACACTTAGAAAGCATCTACCTATTTCATCCAACATTTCCAGATTAAACAGGTGAATAATTAATATTATAATTATTGTACTACTATTTTATATGAATTCATTTTGTAATTGTAATAAGTTTGATTCTGTCCATTAATTTTAAGTAGACATATACACTTCATTTCTTTTTATTTTTTCAATTTATTTTAAAGTTATTTCATTATTGGTTATTTTCACTACCCTTAGATTATAATGAAATTTTGTTTTTTAGACAAGCTATAGACAAAGTGATTGTTGGAAGTTAAGTTTTCAAAGATACATGTTGTGAAGTTTGCTTCATTTTGTGTCATTTTGTTCTATTTCATGGTTGTAGTAACTGAGTAATCATGATCATAGACTTACTGCCAGTGTTGTTCCTGTGAAGTCCTGAGTTTGAATTCTAGTGGTATCAAAGTTCCGTTGTGTAAAAGGACTGATGCACATTAAATCTGTCGTGACCACTTTCATACATGATATAAATATAAGCATGGATAAAAATAAATTCCTGCTTTTGAATTGTTAGACTTACACACTTGAAATTCACTAATTTTTTTCTTTCATTGAGCAGCACTAAAAATAGGGTTTGTGAAAATCAACTCTAAAAAGGGTTACATCGTCATTATAGAAAAAAAAAATGTTCTGTTATTAAATTATTGGACTTTTCAGATTAAACACTTAGAAAACTTGTTTTTTTTTTCTGTTGAATAGAGATAAGCTAAGAATAGGTTTTACAGAAATAGAATTCCAAAAGGAGTTGTAAAGAGACAGACAAAAATTCCTGTTTTCAAACTATTGGACTTGCAGACTTTAGATTTAGCAAACATATTTCTTCTGCTGAGTAAAGATCCGCTAAGAATGTGTTTTGTAGAAATCGATTCCCACCAAAATTTGTATGGGGCTACAGGAGCATAATAGATATAAAAAAATTCCAGTTTTTGAACAATTAAACTGACAAATATGGAATTTGGCTATCATGTTCCTAATCGTGAGTGAAGTTCTGTTAAACAGGACATTTTTTTGAGGAAATCTACTACAGAAGGAACTACATGGGTGTAAGTGATAAATATACTTTTATTTTAGAAATTCAGGTTTTGTCTTGAAATCCAAAAGCTGGTGCTGTAAAAATATTTTTCAATGTACAATTGAAAGCTTAATGCTAGGACTTGTATAACTATAACCTAAAAAGAATGCATGGCCTTAAATGTCTGAAATACCCAATGAAGCAAGAAGGTAAACAACTTTTCTCTTTATGTTACAGGAATAGGCATTTCTGTAAACAGAGTGCTGCTGCACTTCAGTTTTTCATACCTTATAATTTAATTAAGATGGCATGCAAGTGATGTATTAAGTACATAATATAAAATTATACAAAAAGAGAATTTTACAAAATTGTTTCAAAATTTTATCAATAGAAGATATGTAAGGTCTTTGGTCAAATGTATGAAATTTGGTGTAAAATTTGTTAAAGCCACCTTCAAAAATTCTGCAAGATGATTATTAGTCAACCATGAATGAGTTGTTTTGATTTTACAAAATTCATCATGCTATTCAAAGATTCACACTATTAAATCATTTAAAAAATTGAGATTAGATGACAAGCAACATTTTTTAAGTGGGGATATTTTTAATTCTGATTTTAATTTTCAAAATTCCATTATTGAATTAGATCTGTGCTGCATTTGCAATGTCCCTGATCCTCTTTCATTTCTAATAATTTTACCTCTCTAACCACTTTTTCTCTAAATACTGTTCCACAAATTGATGATCCATTTTTACTAGTATCATATGCACACAAATACACACAAGTGAATGTTGGTTTTTTCTTCAAGCCTACGTTTGAAACATCTTTGTAGTTCTTCCAATTTTCCTTTATATTCATTAAATTTTTTCTTTTATATTAATTTATAATGTTACTGGCAAAGTATGAAATCTGGCATTCTATAGAATGCCTAATGAGAAAATGCCTAATGCCCGGCAAAGTGGGAAATATATCTCCGATTCATTTTAATATTGCATGGCAAGGTGCATGACTTTTAACATGTGCCTCAGGCTCAGAATTTTTCAGTTGTACTTTGTGGTTTGTTCAAGAGTACTCAAAATACACAGTTTTACTTAAATTTGCTCAACAAAATATTTTTTTCCTGTGCTGCATGAAATGGAAAGTGCAAGCTGTAGTGTTGGAGAAGGAGTCATAATCAATAAACATGAAACAACTATTCGATTACAAACTGCTGAAAGTTCAAGTTAATGCTGGAGGGGGGGGGGGCATTTTTTTTTCTTAAGTGGAACTACTTACCAGAACTTCATAACTGTTGTACAAAAATCCAAAGTGACTACTAAGAAGGAACTCAGGGACTTGGTTGCTGAATCACTATGATCTGATGATTGTAGAAAACAAAAGTAAACTCACATTTATCCTGTTAAAGAAAGTGTCAGTAATGTATAGTATTACTTCATGAATTCTGAGTTATTTCACGTACTTTATGTAGCTCATTTGGCTATTAGATGCCGAGGACTTGATAGAATTTTGAAAAACCTTTCAACCAAATACAAAATTGTTACACATCATGGTATTGAACTGTTCCTCTACCTTTGTGTACCTAGCGAGAATAAAAAGAAAATTATTAAAAAGGAAATTGCTGTGAAACCTATAATTTTTTCTGAATGCCAACATATTGGCACTTGCAATGAATGGAAATAGGATGGTTTCTACCAACTTGGAACTTTTGAAGGAATTTTAAAACAAGTATACTCTTGAGATTACAATTCACTTTATACCCTAAGAACTTGCTTAGAATTGAAGATTTCCTAACCGTAAAATACTTCTTCAGTCAGTTGCAATTGTTCAGTCCAGTGGAAATGGTTAAGAATGAATCAAATGTATGTGTAAAACAAAGCGCCAAACATGAAATGCCTTTACTTGAAAAACCTAATGAAATGTAATTCAAAATGTCATTCACGCCTGTCATGTTGCAACAAGTTGGTTAACTTTAGTTTCTTATTTTTTTTATATGAAAATTTTGTTTTCCTTACTAAGAAAGGCATAAATTTTGTTTTGTACAACGTTCTTTCTCATTTATGCACTTTGAATAATTTTTTTAATGGCACACATTATATTTCAGAATAACTTTAGTATTTTTTAGGAATGTATGTCATTGAAAAGCCTTATTGGGACTTTTTTTTCCCTAAATAGCATTGGTCATTCTATAGAATATCTAAGTATTATATATAATGCCTAAGCAAAATATGCAATAATTCTCATACTTCATACTTTGCCTAAAAATGTCTCAAAATTGAAGAAATTCTGTCAAATTCATATTCCCCTCCTCCTCCTTCCCTTGCTTGTAACAATTTCCTTGTTTGCAAATGGGTTAAAGTACTTGTAAAGAACATTTAGTCAGAAAGCCAAGTTTCATTTCCTAATTTGGAATATATATTCCCTTTTTTTTCTTTTTTAAATGTTATGATTTGTATTATTGTAAGTTGTGGCCACAACTTACAATATTGCAAAATATTGTAAGTTATAGCCACATCTCTCAACACATAATTTGCTTTGGAAATTTAAAGAGGTGTGGATGACAGCTCAGGTGTCATCCTCATCCCTTGACGAAGATTCAAAATTATGAGGTCCATCCTCAATCGCTCTCATGTTGCTTTAGAGCGTGATGTTAATAACTATAATAAAAAATCACTATACACCATGAGGATAAATCAATGAACAATCCTCTTGTTTTGTCATTCACCCATAATTCTAAAAGTTCTTAAATTAACTGTGTTTTGGTATTTGTTCTAACTAAATTTACAATATATCCAAAACAATCTCCCATATAATTTTTGTATTTGAAATACTTCACTGTGAGATGCTCATGGGGAATCATTTAGTGTAAAGGTAAGAATTCTAGGATTGTGTGTGTTTGAAAGACCCATGAGATCTCAGTTTTCCCCTGTTGGTGTTCCATCTGTTACAACACTTACAAGTTTTTAAATCAGTCAAATTTGTTCATTATTTTTAAAATCAATAGTCATTTCTTTTTTACTCAGCCATTATTTGAATGCAATTTCTGAACTAGGTTTTTACTAAGCTATCTTTTTATATAAGCTGTGGAGGATTTTAGGTGCTTGTGTATTATCTCATTGAATTCTTTACTGTCAACCAAACATTGGTAAAATGGCTGGCACATGACATACAAAAGCCAGCTATTTTATTGGCCAACCTTCATGGCATTCAAAAGTGACAACTACCCTACTTCCAAAATCAGCCTGTCAGGTTGTGATTTTTGTTTTTTTAAATGGTCACTGAGTTAATACACAAGTACTGTACTCTGAGTTATTCAAATTCTGATAACTTGCATATCTTGGCTTTATACCTTTCACACAAAGTTTTGTGTCACTTTCATGAAATAGTAATTTTAATTGGCAATAATGTTTTTTGAAAGTTATCATGAAATACATTATATTTCTCATGTGAAAAAGGTTATATTCTTATCCAAATAGTATTTAGAAATTTAAAACAAACAAAAAAAACTTATTTGGGTTATTGCTAACTACCATACATCTGACCCATTAATTTTTTTAGTATGTTGTAATGTTTTTTTTTTTAAAAAATGTAAAACATATTTCAGTTTTTTTTAAAATTTTAATTACTTTGTGTTTTAGATTAGGGGATATACTTTTCTTTGAAAGAGAGGAAATTGTGGCTCTTTTGATTACAAATTGTCTTCAAGAACAAAAGTATGATTTGGTTCTCCAACTTTGCAAGTATGTATACATTTAAAAATAACATTTATGTATGTATATGTAACATTATGTGTATGTAACATGCAAGTATGTATAGTTTTAAAAATAACATTAAAATGTTAAAATTACTTTTTAAATTTTTATTTTTGCATAAAATAATTCAAATTTTAAAATTTAATTTATGTATAATAAACATCTGTAATTCTGATATTGTCTTGAAATTTTCAAAATTATTTTCTGTAGATGTGTTTGAAACAGGAATTTCAATTAGAATATTGATTTTGTATTGTATTAAAAAATAAAGCTCAAACTCTTGAGTGAAATCAGATGAAAATCATATATTAATAGAAAGCTCTGATCAGAGTTAAGTTATATATATATGTATTTATTTTTATATACAGTGTATTTCAAAATGAATTTCAAAGTTTTAATGCTTTATAGTATTTATTACATATAACTTACAAGTACAATTCATATATCAAATGAAAGAGTAACTGAAACAGTTTTACCTACAAGCTTACAAATGTTCAATGTGGGCCCCTTTCTTCACATGGCACACATCAAGTCGATAGGCGAGTTCATCCCAAACTTCATTGAATATCTGAGTTAATTCCTCGTAACAGCTTCTTCAGTTCTGTGTCTTAAGTCTGGAAGGTCAGCTGGTAGCAGAGGTATGTACACACAATCCTTAATGAACTGTCACAGATAAAAATCACATGGCATCAGATCGGGTGAATGCGGAGGCCATGTGAAACAAGCTTTATCGTGAGGTCCTTTGTCGCCAATCCATTGATGGGGTACAGTGATGTTCCACCAATCACATATTGAGAGATTCCAGTAAGGCAGTGCACCATCTTGTTGCCAAATGAAGTTATCTGTCTCTCTTTCATCCATTTGTTGAAATAGCCATAGTTGTATCGCATCAAGACCAGTTACAGTTGGTTCTCTAAAAACGAAAGGCCTATACACTTTTCACTGAAACGCACAAAAACATTCAATTTAGGTGGGTCTCATTGCAATTCTAGCACCTCGTGTGTAAGCTACAGATGTGTGCATTATGAGTGTTCACATGTCCATACTGAATACGATTCAACATTGAATATGACATAATCCATAAAATTTTCATTGACATGCATCAACATGTTGTTTGCAAATTTGAAGTGTAAACTGCAGTCTTTTTGTCGTAGAGCTTGTAGGATCTGCAAATGATAAGGACATAGTTCTATGCATTTGTGTAAAACTTCCCAAACAGTCCTCACTGGCATTGCTAATTCACAACTAGCATGCCAAACTGATTACTTTGGCCTTTGCATGAAAGAGTCTTGCTCAAGCAACACTCTCTTCGCTAAGCCTTGGTCGTCCCATACCAATTTTTACCCGTCCTATACCAATCCCATACTATTTTTGTTCCCTTCACAAAAATAGCGAGTTGTTTCAAACTGATGATACCATTATGGAATGTTACTATCTTTTGGAGGTTGACAGCCAAACTTAATTTGAAATTATCAGTAGTACTAGTAGTAGATTCTGTCTTTGCAAACTGGATAATACAAAAGGCTTGCTGTTCACTAGTCGACATTTTTCTACTAGCATGCCAATCAGCGGTGAAGAAGGAAAAAAACATTTCGTACGCATGCGCACAGATGTCAGCAAACAAAACTGTTTCGTTTCTTTCATTCGATGTTTGAATTATACTTATAAGTTATATGTAATAAATACTATAAAGTGTTTAAACTCTGATATTCATTTAGAAACAACACCACGTATATTGAGAGAATATGTGCAAAATATTTATTATGGGAACTTAACATTGTACTCTTATTGTGTATCATTTAAAACTATGATATAAAATAATGCATTTTAGTTTTATGAGAAATTTTCTGTTTAGTTATTCAATTTATTTGTTAAATCTACTTTTGAATGTTATACAATGCATCCATTATTTTTTTTCTTTGTTTAAGCTAGTAAAGTGATATAAGTAGATATGGAACACAATTAGGTGTAATGTATACAATAGAAATTAAAAAATTAATTTTTGTATAATAGCATCAAATGTATTTGTATGTGACAGGGTAATCACAATGAAATATTTAAGAGTAAATTAGGGATGAGGGACTTACAGTTTTAAAACTTACACAGTATCTTTAGGTATCTAATTTATCCTTCTGAAACAGTTCAAATGTTCTTATAAAAATATTCATTTGTAAATTGTTTATTGTTAGCTACAATTTTAATTTTTATTAAATTACATTATCTATACAAGAACATTTGCCTTGCTCATCACTGTCTTGTCTGCAGACAGTGATAGACCTGGCATTATCTGGGAAAGAAATTCAGATAGGAGTCTAGAAAGTGGCTCTTTAAGGACATATTACAGCCAAGATTCTGAAATAAAGTCAATACAGTCTAAATCAGGTATCTGCAGTTTTTGGCCTTGTCATTACCTATAAAGTTTGTTGACACTTTATAGAAGGTAACCCAAACCAGTTTTTCTTTGCTTCAAAAAGTTTCTCAAACTTGGGGTCTCTAAAAAGCTGTTTTACTTAAGACCCCACAAAAACGACTTTTTAATTTTTCTTACACTGAATTGAGGGAATTTTCCAAACACGTACTGAATGCTGTTTCATTCGTATTCATGACTTTTACCAAGTTTTTGACTAGGCCAAGCTTTATGTATCAAAGAGAAAGGGTAATTTATGCAGCTCTTCCACAGGTGGGGATCTACATTAATTTCTTCAGTTTTAAAAGAAACTCTCTGAGACCAATCTCTCTTTATGCAAAGCAATTTCTCTGCTCTGTTACAGAACTTTAAAACAATATTGTTCACGTCAAAAGTATAAAAGTAGACTTTAAAATCTGTATGTTTTTTTAAAGGCTTATACATTAAATGAAGTTATTTAAAATAAAACTTATATAGTTAAATGTAATATGAAATTATATACATTAGCTTTAAAAGAACAGTAATATTAACAGTTATTGTCATGTAATATTTTATTAAATATTTAGTTAGTGTTACATGCTAGTACACTATATTTCAATACATATAACTAACGTAAAGTGTGTTTTGAACAAACATATATATATATATAATCAATAATGATTCTAAATAAGCAAAGGAAAAAAAATTTAGGTACTAAAATAGAACAATCAGATAGTATTTTTTAAATTTATTGTCAAAGTGGGCTGTCTGCTGGTATTTTACCATTGCAGACCTAGTACATTCCCCAAGAAGTGGTATCACTTTTCAGTGTGGTATCATATAGGTGGATGCTAATTGCAACAATGCAATTTTGACCTCCAGTTTCCTCCATTGAGCTCTGACAATGTGAAATCATACTTGGATTTTCATTTTGCTGAGAGCATCTAAGCCAAACAAACATCCAAGGAATCTTTAACATGCCTTATAATCATACGAAATGAGCACTGTCAATTTTCTTCATCGTGAAAATCCATTGACTGGGGCTGGTGTTGAACCCGCAAGCTTTGGCATACAAGGCTAGCGCCAAACCAACTTTGTCACCCATCCGGTGCGAGACAGTATAGGTTAGAAATAAGTTAGCCACAGTAGTACAAATGCAAACTCTGAGCTTTAGGAACTAAGGTTGTAGATTTAAACATTGTTTTTATGTTAGCTGACCTTCACCTGTAATTTGACTATACTACTGGGTTGTAGGGGAAGGAAATGGGAGCAAAAATAAGCCATTATTATAAGATTAAATATTCTAATGCTAATATTAAGTAAAGTTAACAAGCAAAAATATGATTTAATTTGCTTACCTAATTTAGAAAATGTTCAATTTATATGAATGTATAGTGCTATTTAAACACTTAATATATTTCCTTATAAACTTCCCACCAACTGGGTCTTATAGTAGTAACACATAAGTATAAACATTAGTAATTTAATAAAATCAGTTATAATTATATCTTTGTATACTTGAAAACCTAAATAATTTTATAGGACAATTTTGGAAGGAAGAGTATAAGCAATCATTCAAAACAAGACAATGTGATATTAAAATTATATTTAACCTGTGGCACCATCTTGTGACTGTTTAAATTAATTTTTTAAAACAAAACCCATTAAAATTGAAAGAAAATATCCAGACAAGAATAAAAATAGATCCAATTAAAATATATATGTAGGATAAGCATGTTCAATGGAATAAATAATAAATCTTTTAAGATTTAATGTATTTGATTTATCGCTAATCAGTGTATTATGATTTATGTAGTTCATATTATTATTTCTATAAATAGAAACATTTCAATTCCAGAAAGAGGACTTAATTATTAGCATTAAATGTAACTTACATGTATTATATATAATATAATTTTTAATATCTTGTTTTAATTTTATTTATGTGTTATTGTGGTTCCTTTAAGTGCTTTCAGAGCTCTGAACCTTTTTTATTTCAAACTTTTGTAATACATTGGATCTTCTAAAATTCCTTTTTTTTTTTCCTTTTTTTTTTAGAGAAATGACCATTTCTTTTCCAACTTGTGAAACTGCGCAAATATTTATGCAAGTTGTTGAACATTTCTGCATTAATTTTAGAAGCGTAAAAGTTTTTAGTTTTGGAATTATGATTGATACTATACACCACTTTGCAAGCATGGCTGTAACTTATTGTAAAGAAGGTAATTTTAAAAAATTATGAAAATGTAATTAATTGTATGTATGAAAGACATAAACTTCCCCTTTTGTTTCTGTTTAACGTTCAACTTTTTTTTAAAAAAATTTTTTGTATACATTTGAGTTATATAACTTTTGAAAGCCTATTGCTACCATTAACCTTGAGGCATTATTTAAGAAAAATCTTGATTTAAATTTCTCTTCTGCAATAAATATATTTCTATTTTTCTATGTATTTATGTAATTTATTCATTTTAACACGCTTTTATAAGTTTAACTTGCATGTAACGGAATCTTAGAACTCGATTTTTACCCACTTAAAAAGGTCAGATTAATTTGAAATTTTGCACACTTGTCAAGGCCCAATGCCAATACAATAATTTTGTTCCATTGTCCTCATCAGGATCGTTAGGAATCACGATAATCAGATTTGGCGACGATTAAATATATCACTTCCAGATTTGGCAACTTATTGCACATACAATTTTCAGATTTGGCGACTTATTCAATATACCATTTCCAGATTTGGCGACTAATTCCAGATTTAGCGACTAAAAGAAAAAGGTGTAACCCTACAGCGAGTGTTTTTAATTAATACACTTGTGGCTTATAAAAATAAAACAAACAAATAAGGTGTTTTGTATGTGAGAAAGGGGAGAGTGGGTGTGTGTTATCAATTACTTACTATAATATAAACATTTTTCTGAAAATCAAAATAAAAAAATAGGCTCGTGATGTGAAAAAAATAGTTTGTTCTAATTGCTAAATATTTTTTTTATTTTTACAAAGCAATACGTTTTGAAGTGATGATATGAATTAACATTATGGCAATACGTTTAAAAGGTGAGAATACAATTGACACTTAATATTACCATGTTTTTATTAACTCGCTTTCTTTAATGTTTGTCACTGTAGAATTTTGTAATTGATTTTAAACTGTGTGACTTTCCGATGAGCTAGAGACTTGAAATTTGGACCATATCTCAGAAGTGGATGACAATGCATGAAAATGTGTGTGGGGGGGGGAATGAAAAAGAGGAATTTTATACTTGTTAGTCCGTTATAAAAACATGTGGTACATTAAAATTTTTTTTAATTTGAACTTTTTTCTTCTTACCACACATTTTATTTGTTTAGCCTGTTCTTTTGAGACGGAATCTAATATAATGATACGGGACTCACCCGAGACCCCGTAAACAGAGAAAATAAATACACTTCAGACCCTTAATTAAAATCCATTGAAGAGCAAGACTTTTTCCAGCAGCCTCCAAATATCAAACTCAAGGATAAATTTAACAATGAAAAAAAGGACAGTTTAAAAAACTAAAAAACATGTTTTTATTGTAGATCGAACTAAAAAATGAAAAATAAATTATAATTTAAAAAAACTAAAGAACACACTTTTATACAGAATCGAACTAAAAAGTAAAAAAATAATTCTTAATATAAGAATAAAATGATGAACGAAAAAATTAATGTCATTGGGGTAAAAGCGTGGGGTGCAATTTTGGAATTGAAAGAAGTTAGAAACTATAACAATTGATATATTTATAGAACACTCCACGCTTATACCCCAATGACATTAATTTTCTCATTCATAATTTTATTCTTATATTAAGAATTATTTTTTTACTTTTTAGTTCGATTCAGTATAAAAGCGTGTTCTTTAGTTTTTTAGAATTATAATTTATTGATCCTTACACTCACCATTGATCAGCAACTGACATATGTCATTGGATGGTATGCCAGTGAAAGAAAGATTTAATAGAACCTTCTCCTATTTCAAGTATGATTCTTACTTCATGGAGATGATGGTTGAGTGGTTATGGCCCTGAACTTTTGGCTGGCATTGTTTTTGTCAGGTTAGAATCCTGGTACCATTAAAGACTCACTGTGTAGGAAGAATTGATTCACATTAAATTTGACTAGGCTCAAATTGCATGGTGGGGAAATTTAGAGTGTGGAAGGCCAGCTTGGTCTTGTCATTTGATCAAGATTCAAAATTACAAAGTATGTCACCAGTCACCCTCTTGTTGCTTTAAAATGTAACATTAACATCTTTGTGGACATTTCATTTATCTATATTACTATAGCTTACCTATATTTTATGTTATTTGTTTGGAGACCTTAGCTGCTTAAATGTCATTTTGTGTTCGAAGATGTATATGTATGCTGTTTTTCGTTTGTCACCAACTTGCAAGAAATATCATGCTTTGTCTTAGCAAGTAGATTGGTATACTCTGCTTTGTTTATGGATGTGTTTTTAGAGAATTTCCTCAATTATTACTTTTAAAATTTTATTTGAGTGTAATTTTTTTTCTTTAATTATGTGAACAAACATTAATGGAACATTTATTGCTAATCTTTAGTGTGTGTGTATGTGCATGTGCTTAAAACTTTTTTTTTTAAAAAGTGGAGTATTTTTTTTATTTTTATATTTAACTAAGAATATCAACTTCTCTTTTTTTATTTTAAACTTTCTGTATCATATTGATTCAAAAATTAACTTAACTTATATACATACATACACAAAAGGCGTTATAGGGCAGAATGACAATTTTTTTTTTATTGGAAAAGTTGCCTTTTGCTTAGCTAAATGGGGAGGGGGATTCTAAGTTTTAAAAAAGGTATCATTCATGCTGTCATAGCCCTATTGTTCTAAATGTGAGGTTATCATATAAGGAAAGAAAATTAAAAACTTGAAGTTTCCAAAATATTTGCTTGCAAGAGGTTTAAAAAAATATTGGGAATATTTCACAATTCTATTTAACTTTACTTTTTCATCTCTCATAAACAAGCCTTAATGGGGGGGGGGAGAACATTTATTTAAAATTTTTTTTGTTTAAAAAAATACTTTTTGAAGTTAGATTTTGGGGGAAATTCAGACTTGTGATATGGGGAATAAAAACTAGAGTATCAGAAGCAGCTCACATGATTGATGCCTTGCTTTTTCTCCTATGATTAACAGTTGATGTATGACATACTCCGATTGATATGAAAAATGAGACATACATTCTAGTTTGACTAAGAGACAAAATAACCGGCGGCTGTCGCCGACTGATAATATTGTAACAATTTCTCTGCAAATGTTTTTGTTTAAATTTAAGTAGCAAAGGTGTAAATGATATGTTATAAAATCATAACTAGAAAAGGTTGAATGTCCAATTTTTGGTAATCTAAGCATTTTTTGTCAAATAAGCTTCTTATTCTCAATGATGTCATAATGTGGTGTTTCGGAGAACAATATGGGATGTAGTAACTGTTCTCCAACAATAAATATGCAAGATTTTGCAAAGTAGCTGAAATGATGGGAAAAAATTAAACCTTTTTTTTTAAAGTGTTTTTATTCTTATGATTTCCGAGTACAGAATAATATACAGCTAAATAAGTATCATGATAATTATTACAAATTAAAAAATTCTTACCATTGTAATATAAAATTTTCATTCATAAGAGAGATTTATATTTTCAAAAGGGAATTTGCATTGTATTCTGATGCAGAGCATGTAAATGTCCTGTAATAATGGACTGCATTTGTTACTTGACTATGGTTCAAAATTATGAGATCCATTACCAATTGCCCTTGTTCAAAATGCAACATTAATCCAAACAAAAGTTGTATGTCTCCACCTCTAGTATGGTAAAACATAGATGAGGTAATCATTATGCCACATTTCTGCATTCAGATTCCCAAACCCAAACAGTGGAACATTGTGTCAAACTTGTGATCCCAGCATCTCAAAAAAATGTGTAGTGCTTAAGTAAGAGACTACTATCAAGAGGATCCTTTTATCCAGATCAATAATGCCCACATATTTTGTAGAGTCTGAATTAAAATACATTTTTTAATGAAAATATTACATAATTTTATTAACTGTTTCTTATAATTGATCCACATGATGTTAAAAAAAAACTTAATATATGTTTACCTTTAATTGTTTTGTTTATTAAGTGTTTGAGTTAATTGTGTGCAATAATATTTTAAATTTATACAAATTTTAATTTTTTCCTTCTCCTCCAACCCCAAATTTCACTGCATTTTATATTGCTAAGTTTAATAATAATGTTTTTTATTTGAAATTTTTTTTTCCATTTTCACTTATCTAAGCAAAAGGCAACTTTATCATGACATAACAATCAGGATTATTATTATTCAGTGTTTATTATAGTGATCCCATTCTGTTATGTATCCTGTGTTTGTGTGCAAGTCCAGCTAATTCTTGAATTATTATGATATTGAAAGTTAGTAATCTAAAAAGAGAAGTTAACACAGTATTCTCACTTAAATTAAAAAGCACATGCAACTATTTCATAATTTTAGTGAGTCAGTTTTAAGCGCACACTAAAGGACAGTGATTAGCAATAAATATTTATTAATGTTTGTCAGATTATTAAAGAAAACAAATTATACCAAGGAATAAAATTTGAGAAATAAAATTGGGACAATGAATTATTGTTTATGAATGTTACATTATGAAGCAGTAAGTGGGCTATTGGTAACAGATTATAATTTTGAACCTCTATCAAAAGACAAGGATGACATCCAAACTGGCTCTGAACTTTTAACATTCCATACCGTGTCAATATACTAACTTAAGAGTCTAAACAAATTTAATGTGCTCCACCTCTCTGTACATTGTCTTAAGTGGAACCAGGACTAAAAGCCAAGACTCTAGGAAAAACTGTTGGAAATGCCCACTTTTCCTTTCTTTTGTCCATGTAAATTTTAAAATGTAATGAAACACAAGGGAGTTAATAGGGTCTAAAATGTATTTTTTTAAAATGTACTAAACGAAAATCTATTTTCTATTATTATAGAGTTTTATGACTGAAATAGAGAAAGAAAAACTATTTGTCAGCCTACTCCTGATACATGCTAAATCTATTCTTATTTAAAATAATTGGAAAGATAGCTTTGTATTCATATTACTAAATTTTCCAAGCAGTTGCATGATTTTTTAAAAAATATCTAATAATTATTTTGTAATTTCTAATTGAAATTATGAATGTTGCTTTTCTTAGTGTTTGTGGTAGTGTTCATATATTTGTTTTGTAATTGAATGAAACCACGTAACATCACCTTTTAATATAAATACTACTTAGTCTGAGTTATTGTTTTGTTCAAATACAGATGTTAATTTTAATGGAAGATCAACCTTAAATTTTCTTGCATTTCATAAATCATACAATGTATGCTGATGTTGCATCTCAAATCCATATTAATATAAATTTTTAATTCATTTCCTTTGCTATTTGTTTATATTTAAAGAAATAGTGTCCAGTATGTGCTTAAGCCAGTGTGTTATTAAGCAATTTTTTGAAATACTTTTTTTTTTTGTTCTTTGGAATCCCCCCCTCCCCAGTTATTCAGTTTTATGAGTTACAACATTTAAATGATTTTTAGAGCTAATCATTTTTAGAAAATTAATTAATCCTGATATGTATATATAATATTTAAAATAATGCTTATAAACATACTTGTTACTAGAATTTTCATTTAAATTTTGTGACTTATTGGTTTAAGTTTAGTATGTTTTTATTTTTATAGATTTAATTGAAGAATACATGCAAGCTATACATCTTTCCTCCTATCTTTCTTCCATTAAAGACATATCAGGACAGCATTCTTCAGTCATCGCACCAGAATTTAGTGTAGACTCTTTTCACAAATGGAAATTTTATCCTTTTTATTGTGATGAAGGTTTCCAACTGGATTGTGAAAGCATTATAGATTATGTCATGCTCTTATCTGAAGAATTTGTAAAACAGCCGGGTATTTAATATGCCACTTTTTTAGTTATAAGTTTTTAGTTTGAATTTGACATTGTTTTATTATAAGAAATCAATTTTGATATATTGTTGTTTTTTGTTGAAAAAACAATGTATCAAATATATTTTGTTGTTGTTTTTTGTTTTTCATAAAAAAATACTATATATTTATTCTACCCTCCCCTATTTTTAACATACCATCTGCATGTAAATATGCAACTGGAATTTGTCCTATAGAGTGACAAAAATTACAGTAAAGATTGCAGAGCAGCAGAATGTGTTGAGCCCAAATATTTAACCAATATATCCTTGATAATGAATGTTAACTGTAAATGAATAGTTCTCTAAATAAAGAGTGGTCTATAATTACTCAATTAAAAAAATTACCAAAAATATTTCAGTTACTTAGAAATCTGTCATTAATATAACTTCTTATTTTCAATGATGAAATAGCAATATTTAAGAAGTTTGTCTGAGAATTGTTCATTAATGTTTAAAATTTGATTTTACAAATAAGTTTTGTACCTCCTGTTTAAATCTTTAACCACTTAAGTGCCACAGGTGCATATATACATCTTGTTCAACATGTGCGTTAAATGCTTGGACATATATATACTACTTTCCGAAATGCTATCCTTTTCTTTGTGCTGCTATCAGTAAAACTCTTCTGAAGCATTTGAAATGCAATGAAATGACCTTATTTCAAGTAAAAATTTGCTTTGTTATGCCTTTTCTTTTTCCCCAATACACTGCATATGTGTGCCTTCGTGTAAAACTGTGCACTGGGGTGCATATAGTGTAACTTTTAATTGGCAGTTAAGAGGTTAAAGCTATTTCTTATTTACATGTCATAAAATTGTGTGTATTTCTAGGCATTTACTGTCATTTAGTCTAAAACTAATCCTTAAATTACATCTTTTAAAACTTAAACAGCAAATTTCTTTCAATATTTTCTCTTACTAATTAATTTATCTACTTATTAAAAATTTTTATTTCTCTTAATCCTTTAAATTTTGTTCATTTCAATGATTTTTTTTTTTACAGTTTGTGCAATAAGGGGCAAAGTTTGAAATGTCAAAAAGAAAAAAAAAAGAAATTAAGTTGTTGAATTTTTTAAAATTACTAAACATAGAAACAAAATACTAAAACAAATTGTCACACTTTGTTTCTCACCAGATAACATTTGAGATGTACAGTAGAATCTATATTTTTGTATCTAAAATTCAAACTTCAGAATTTGATAGTGGGAGCCACCACTAGATGGTGCCACCAATGAAATTTCTCCAACCCTTGGAAAAATTTACTGTGTCTGCAAATGGCTTGGCTGCCAAAATGCAACCCATTTGAAACAAACTAAACAAAACATTTTTTTTATCAAGTTCAAGCTAAGAAATCCCTTTGTGTAACTCAAACTTTAAAAAAATTTAATTTTATTAATTATTTTTATTAAGTATTGCTACAAAATAAAATCCATTGTTACATTTAACAAAACTGAGGAACATAGAGTAGATATCTGCCAATAACTTACATATAAATATAACTCTGTATTTGAAACTTTATTTTAATTTTATGGGAAGGTGTGAAGGATAGAAATTGTTGTGTGTTTTAATTTTTTACTATAAAATATTTTTTTTAATTCTTTAATGATGAATATACTATCTCATATGATGGATTTTCTAGTTCTATGAAATGCTTATGCATCGTTTTCCTTCTTGTAGAACCTTTCAAGCATTCTGTATCGAAGATATTGATGTAATTTCTGCACCCTTTATATGCACATTGTCACTCTTAAAAACAGAAATGTCAGGTTTTCATGTCAGACATTTCATAGTATCTAGGCTATCTACTGTTCTGTGATTAAGTATCACTTTTGCCGCATTTATCCAACATCAATTGTTTTCTTCCAAGATCCCGATATTTTTAGTCAAACTGCAGAATTAAACAACTAATTTGAGCTCTGAGTCTATCTCTCAAATATTTTTTTAAAGATTATACTATTCATAACAGTAATTAGGTACATTATATTTGTTGAAAAAAGTATTTTTGAGATTTTTTGCATTCTGGCGAGTACATCACTAACTGGGCTGAAGTAATGCATCAGTTCATTATTTGTTGAAAATTTTTAAAATAAAGTAAAAATAACTTTATTTTTTTACAATTTTTGTTAAAATACGGTTTTTTAGGCAAACCACCTCAAAGTTTATTGTAAACACACTTAATTGAATTAAAATAGAAAAAGAATACTCTTTCATTATTGCATACACTGGTTTTCTAAAGAAAGTGCACTCGCGAGATTTGGGGAATTGTGGAAGAGTGTTTTAAAATATCTGAAAGAAAACAATGAACTACTCGGTGAATGCTTGCTACTCAAGATTGAAGATTAGCTATGGGATTAAGCTTTTCTTACCAATATTATGGACAGTTAAATTTAAGATAACAAAGAAAGGATAGTGTTTTTCCTACCCTAAATAGTCACATAACTTTTTTAAACAAACTTTTGTCTCTATTTTGAAGATAAACTATAAACATGCTTCACAATGCTTTAAATATCTACCAAAGTTAATAATGCTCCAAGCTATAATAGATTTAAAAATTTAACCCCTTCACAACTAGTGTCTCATATTCAAGCCGGCACGAAACACCGACAGTAGCCTAGTGTTCTGTATTTGAGCCAAGCGGAACATTTTTTAAGCTCAATTTTTTGGCAATAGATGGCATCATATGCCCATAAGGTTTGAAATACATGTATATCTAACCTTCCTCTTGAAATAAGAGAAATATTACTCACATACATGTGTTTTTTGTTTTTAAACATAAGAGGAAGGGGATGTTTCCGAATTGAATGCTTTACTGCTCTTCGAATGAACATGTTCTTGTTTATAGTGAAGATAAGAGATTTATTTTTGCTAGAGCATTTGGTTTTGGTTTGCAGTGTAGTTTTTAATGGATAATTAGATCTAGTGGACAAAATTATTATTTTTGTTTACTTTTACAAGGTTGAAGCATCAGAAATATTTAACTGAACTTGGAATATCAGAATGATACAAAATTGGTTCTAAATTAGAATCTGAAAGTAGTGATGATGATATTTCAGACATCTGTATGCCGATAACATCGATTTAGGCTTAACTACACAAAACCCTCCGGCCATGGCGGTACGCACGCGTTTGTGTTCTTCTTCCCGAAAGGGTTAATATTCATTTTGAATTATTCATTCAGTGCTACATTAGATTATTTTCAAGATCATAAAAAATGCTGATCTTTTCATAAATCATTTTTCAATTTCTCTACAAAATGTTAATTGTTACTCACCTGAAATCCAAATCGGAATTATTAACCGACAGCACCATACTAGACTGCAAAGTAAGTATCAGGAACTTATTTCAACTTAAGTGATCCAAATTATATTGAATTTTGAAAATTTGAGCTGACATGCAATTTTTCAAATGTACATGATATGCCTGTCAGATATTGTTGTACTTTTGGATCATCATTTGTTTGTGAACAAATATTTTCTATCACAAACATAACATAAATCATAATATTGTTCACAATTAACTGATATACACCTAAAACAACTTAATCTTTTTAACATCTTTAAGAACTAATCAATATAGAATGACTTGGTAAGAAAATTTCAAATTCCAAACCCACATTAAGAAAGTATTGGCTGTTTAATAATAAATTAGAATTCAATTTTTAAAGTTACTTATTTTTATTTTATACCTAAAAAGTTTATTAACTATAAAACTTAAGTATTTATTATATTATTTTCAAATTTTCTATACTCAGACTTGTATATCCCATAAGCCAATAAGTAACTTTTAAACTTTACATCTTTTTGTTTGTTGGAAAAGTTGGAAGTGGTATGCATAATGATTTATTATCAGATAGTGGCCCTCTTGCCAAAAAAGTTAGCCACCCCAGATATATAGTCTATGTGTTTTTAAAAAAACATCATGATCGTATATTATAAATCCAAACAGAGTTTGAAGAGTGGGGGTGACAGCTGAGGTTGTCTTCCTTTTCACTTGACTGAGGCTCAGAATTATAAGGTCTGTCACCAATAGTTTTGTTGCTTACTTAAACAATCAATAAACATAATCTAAACAAATGAATGGCAATACAATTTGCTTACATTGTTTTTAAAAGATAAATCTTTGTTGACATTTATGCTTTTTATTGCTCAGAACATTGTTACTAACAAAATTTGATAAGGCTTACTTAAAAATGCCCCTAATAATTATTTTGAAAAGTTGATTTTTTATATTTCCAAAAGTACCATATTTCCTTAATTTACATATTAAATGGATTTAAATATATTATGCACAATTTCTGTCTCTAGAAGTCGTGAATTGTAGAATTTGAAGAGTGTAGCTTAGGCATTTCCTTCTATGTGACTGTATTTAAGATCTGTCACCAGTGGCTTATTGTAGCAATTATTAATATAAAGTCAAATTTTCAGTAATTTTAAACCATATTGATATCTGCATAGAATAAATATATAAGATGAACAATATAATTAATGATTATGCTGTATTAAAGAAAACTGCTGCAATATATGATCATTTATTTATCAAAAATATATGTGCACAGTAAAAATGTATTAAGTGCTAAATTGTAAATATTGATTTCAATACTTTTAACATCTCTTTGCTCTGTAAATTAAATAGAATTTTAAATTTATTTTAGATATAACATTTGCTGAAATTATTCACTCTCAACATAATGGACTTCTTGAACCTACTAAAGAACTTGTGGGCTGTATGACAGAGAGAGGATACGGAATTGCAGCTCTTAGAACTTTATTTTATTATTATCATTTGAAGATAAAAAAATTAAGTGTATGTTGGTCTTTTTCTCTTTTTGTTACATCTAACAATTTTTTTTAAAAATTATATTGAATTTAAAGTATATGTGTTCCATGAGAACAAATATAATTTCTTATTATAATGCTTTAAAAAAAAAGTATGCATTTAGTGAGATTTAGTTTTCAGTTTCTGCCTTTATGTTAAGAAATTCATCTTAAATATTTTAAGATAAAAAAAAAATTTTTAAAAATTATTTTATGTAGAAGAATATTGCAGATCACATATTTCATTAAAAAATTTGTTATAAATAAATCTAAAATGTAATTTAAATTTGTAAGAATTTGTTATGGTTCATTTATATTATTTCTGTCTTGAATGCAGTTACATTTTGATATGCCTGTTTTCAATTTAAGAAATTTATGATGATATAAATTTTTTATGTCTGCTACTAATGCATATTAACCAATTGCATAGTTTTGAAAATAATTTTATTTTTTGAATATTTTTATTTCAATTTCAAATGTTTAAAAATATTTCTTTCAAATATACTCTTATTGGCTTATGAATAATCTAATGAGATCTTTAACTTAAAAAGATTATTAGTTAGCTGTTATTTTGAAGATCATCAAAATTTTAAGCTGTTAATTTACCCTATTTTTTTAAAAATTTCACATACTTTTATTTATTATAAGGTGAGTGTACAGTTCAAAAAAGTCCTTCATATTTTTAAAAATGTATATAATATGCTTTTGTACTTATCTAACGTATGATTGTAACGAAAAGGGGAGGTGCAAAAGAGCTAAAAGTAATAATAATAGATTAATTTAGTTTAAAAGTTGCCCTTTGATGCTCAAGTGATCAAATTAACATCATATGTAGCAGTCCAGGTAATCAACATACATTTTCCAGATGTTGATCAATGTAGAGGTTGATATTCTCCTGAATATTTGTGATATCTGTTGAGGGTATTATAAAGCAACTTAGAGATGTTGATCATCTTAGGAGTAGGGGCATATCCTATAACTTCAAATCTATGCCTGCTCTTTTGTAAAGTAGAGATAATTTTTTGTTATTTTGCTTTCAGATTCTGAAATTTAAAAAAAGGGGGGGGGGTAAAAATAATATTAAATATGGTTTGTAAAAAAGTAAAATCAGAAAAATATTTATGTAAAGCAAAAAAATTCAGATAGATATTCTTTGTTATTTTAAGTAATTTGATTGCTATAAAGGTATAATGTTTTGTACTATAATTTTACAAATTATTTTAATAGGAAAAATATCTTATTACATTTATTACAAAAAAATTTAAACAGCTATGTGGTGAAAAAATTGCATTATAATGATAAAGTACGATATTTAGAAAACGGCGGAAGAATTTATGTGAAGTATTTTGAAAAATAGTGATTCATAAGAATAGAAATTATAAAAAAAAAAATTAAAAACAATGAAGCTGTTTACAAGTTTTTTTTTTTACTCTGTGAAATCAACCCTAACTCTTGGAGGGGGGTGGGGGGAGTTGAACACCATGGATCAAAACTGAATTTAACCATTTTGAAATTTAGAAGTGATTTTTTTCTTCTAGAGTCAAGTATTTAAATGAGAATCTCAAGACTATACATAGTTTATTTAATAAGATTGCTGCATGTGTAGTATTCCAAAAGGATTTGCACTTAAGAGATCCTACTATTTAGTAATGCAGTAAAGTTTACACAAAATCAGCAAGAAAAGAATTCTAATGTACACTGCTGGCCACCGTACATGCAACACCCTGAAGGAAGCGCGCAAATAACATGAAATTTACAACATGCATTAGCGGAGGTGAGATATTCAAATGATTAGAATTTCAGTGCAGACACACATCACGCACGCCTGTGGCACCACCTCAAAGCGCTATTTAAGGCTTGGAGATTTCGACGATTTCAAGTTCAGCAATTGTGTTTTTCTTGTGGGTTTTTTCAAAAAACGATCAGTTATGTCTCATAGAAAATTAGCAATCAGCTTTTGATCAAGTACCCGAGTTCAACAGAGGAACGATAGTGGTCTACCGAGATTGTGCATTATCTTTCAGGGAAATTGGGAGTCGTGTTGGATGAAACCAAACAACTGTAATGCAGATATATGACCGTTGGATGCAGGAGGGTACGACGAACCTAAATGGTCGATCGCATCCACCTCAGTGCACCACTTCACGTGAGGACAGGTAAATTGTGCACATGGCAGTGACGGATCACTCAGTCATATCACGAGCCAAAGCACAGCACATTGAGTCTGTAACGCAGCATTCAGTGTCTGCGCATACCATTCAACGCCGTTTACAGCAGAGTGGTCTGTCCGCAAGGCGTCCATTGCTTGGTCTACCCTTGACGCAGAACCACAGACGTCTCCGCCGCCAATGGTGCAATGAAAGAAGGATGTGGGCGGCAGAATGGAATGAAGTTGTCTTTACTGACGAGTCACACATCTGTCTGCAACACCACGATGGTCGGATTCGAGTCTGGAGACACTGTGGAGAGAGGATGCTGAACAGCTGCGTTATGCACCGAACACTGGTCCTACTATTATGGTATGGGGTGGTATTGGATATTACTCTCGCACTCCTCTAGTACGCATTGTCGGTACTTTAAACAGCCAGCTCTACATTTCCGAGGTGTTGGAGCCAGTTGTCCTTCCTTACCTTCAGGGCTTGGCCACAGCCATATTTCAACAGGATAATGCGCGACCACACATGGCACGCATTGTCCAAGGGTTCTTCGTCAATCACCAAATTGAATTGCTTCCCTGGTCGGCTCGCTCTCCAGATCTTTCGCCGATAGAAAACATGTGGTCCATGGTTGCTCAACGATTGATCCAGATTACACCCCCAGCTGCCACACCAGATCAACTTTGCCAACGCGTGGAAGCTGCTTGGTCTGCTGTACCCGAAGAACACATCTAAAGTCTCTTTGAATCAATGCCGAGGCATGTGGCAGCGGTGATCTCCAACAATGGTGGCTACTCTGGCTACTGATTCTGGCAGGAACCACACTTCACAGAAGTCTATAAATTTAATCATTTGATACTTGGTCAACATGTTATCTACAAAATAAATTTTGTTGTGCTATCTCTTGTCTTTCTTGGTGTTGCATTTACAGTGGCCAGCAGTGTATATAAATATACGAGGGCTGTTCAAAAAGTATCGAGACTGAATTTATTATGCAAAAACATACATACATAAACAGGTTTTGAGTCAATCTCCTTCGAAATATGCTCCATTGGCAGTAACACACTTGGTCCAACGATGTTTCCAGTCCTCGTAATATTTCTGGAACTCAGACTTTGGGATGGCCTGAAGCTGCTGTGTCGAATTCTGTTTTATGGTTTCAATGTCCTGAAACCGGTGTCCTTTTAAGGTGTTCTTGATCTTGGGAAAGAGGAAAAAATCAGGAGATGTTGCCAGTCGTTGGAATTGCTTATCCTCAGTGAGGAGACGCGGCACAAACTTTGCAGACACTCGGCGCATGTTCAAGTCCTTTCTCAAAATTTCATCACATGATCCTACGGAAATGTGACACTCCTGTGCAATTTCTCGGACTGTTAAACGACTATCAGAGTGCACCACAGCCTTCACTTGTGCAATCTTGTCCTCAATACGAGAGGTGGATGGGCGTCCAGAACGGGGATCACTGTTCACTGATTGACGACCCTCCTTGAATCGTCGGAACCACTCGAAACCCGAGCACAACTCATCACCAAATGCTGTTTTCATCATCTCGTAGGTTTCGGTACCCGTTTTACCGAGCTTAAAGCAAAACTTGATACAGATTCGCTGATCAGTGTTTTCACACTTTTTCTTTTTTCGACGAACGCATGCAAACACTCCACGTGAAAGAAGTCAGTGTGACTGAACGGCGCGCTGTACAGACCTGCCGAATTTTGTGAGACGAGGTGAAATATGCACGCGCATGATGCACACAGTCCCTCCGCTAGGGGTTTTCTGGAATAAATAGAATAAATTCAGTATCGATACTTTCTGAACAGCCTTCGTATATATATATATATAGCTTTATTTTTTAAAATTTAAACTGTTCAAATAACATTTTTGAAAATATTTATTTTGAGGAAATTATTTTATATTCTAAAAGAAAGAGAAAAAAATGAAACATATTTCTTAAATTTTTTAGATATATATTCTGCAAAGTCATTCCATTTTTATTGGTCTTTATATTAGTCATAATGATAGCATTGTATAAATATTCTTGAGCATTTAATTTTCATGTTTATCTGTTTTTTTGCTGCAATTTCATAATTTATATAAAAAGTTTTGTACAATACCCTAAGATAACTTATTAAAATAATCTTAGAGTGAATGCCATAAAGCTATAATCTTTTTACTTTAGTACTTTCATTATGCATTTAATTATATCATTTGATAAAAACTTTGTAAAAGAGAATTTTTAGATTAGCTTGCCACAAACAAAAAGTTTATCAATTACTTATTCATCATTAAATCTGATTGAACTGATCTTAGGATAAATATGTAATCATATAGTGTTTGAATTTAATCATTTGTTAAATTTTATAGCTCTGAAATTTTTGAATAAAATATTTCATTACTTTTATTGTGATTCTTATTTAAAGCCAATGTTATTTTCTAAAAAATGACTTGAAGTACTTCAAGGTTTAACTTATTTTTTATTTATTCTCTATGTGATGTAATGGACTGAAATTTGTTGTTCCAACTGTTTGCTGCTAAGATAAAAAGTCTATTCTTCAGCTTTTTTTTCACATATGCTCAGAATATTAGAATACTACAGATTCAAAAATTTCATTTTTATGGAAGCATTAATATTTAGTGGCAAGCTTATAATTATCAATTTATATGCTAATTAACAATTAGATTGCTCTAATTTGTGAGTGATATATCTTCGATACTATATTGTAACTTATTTCGTTTGTATGAGGGTCATCCAGAAAGTAAAGAATGATTCTGTACCACACTTGACTCTGATTCCCTCTCCCTCTGTGAATGCATGCACACTATTTAGTTCCTTCCTTCACTTTTGTGGGAAGAAGTTTTGATGCTGAGCAGTCATGCGCATTTGTTCTGTAACCTTTCAAAATGTTTGTGTCCATTCTAGATCTTGTGAAATCAATAGTCATTTGTATTATAATGTACAAAAAATTCTGCCTATTAGAACTCTTCAATGATGTAGACACATCTTTCAAAACAAGAGATGAGGAATGTTGTCTTCAAAGAAATTTTAGCTCTTGACAATGGACGACCTCTCGCATCATAATAAACATCAAGAGAACTTCAACATCTTAGGTGGAAAATTTTTGAATATCCTTCTTATATCCCTGACTTGCCACCATGTCATTTTCACTTATTTTCAAAGCTAAAGGAATATTTTTTTAAAAACAGTTCAGAAATGATGACCTCAAAGAAGAAGTTACATCAATGTTTAAATTTTTACTGGCTGAGAAGTATAACATAGGAGTTGAAAAATCTCTCCCACGTAACAAAAAGTTACTTGCTATCTATGTCCATTGTAATGAAAAGTAGAGTAAGGTACATTGAGCTTGCAAATAAAGTTTTTGTGTTGATGTTTCATTTTTATTAAGTTATGCCAAAACATTCTGTATTTTTGGGATGATGCTCATAATTGTGTCCTAAATAGAACAGTAAGAATAATTAGTTTTTAGAATTCAAATTATAGTTCATTTATTATAATTTGTGATTATGCAATGAACTGAAATCTGCTTTCCTTGTAGTGTGCTGTCAAGATACAAGAGGTTTATTCTTCAATCTTTTTAAATATATGCTCAGTAATGGTTTTTGTTGTCCAGAGAGCTTTGAGTCAACGAAGAGTAGATTTATTTTTTATTTATAATATGTTTTCTGTTCTTCCACAAGTTTCACAATTTAGTACATTAAAGGTAAGTTTTTCAAAACCTTGAGAATTTTTTTAAAGCTGTTTCAATTTAAATAGGATTTTTTTAAAAATTTATTTGTGGTCAACAATTTATTTCTTCACTTTAAGTATTATCTCAGTTAAATTGCAATTTAGTTATTGATATATATTTTTATGACTAATAAAATTTTAATTTTTCTATTTTTCAAAAAGCAAGTTTTCTCTGTTTGTGAAGACTATTTTGATATAATTATAATTAATAATTCTCGGATTCACTTAAGTTTAATTAAGCACAATCATGCATATATTTGGTTAATTAATATGAATAGATATAAATATGTAGTTTAAGGTAGAAAATGTGTTCAACACAGATCTTATTTAGTGAAGATGAAATCCTCAATGTTTAAGTTTCAGTCTTTGAAATACTACAAAACTTGCCTACAAAACTAAAATAAAAAACACTTTTAAAGCAAAACGCAAGTTTCAAACTTTTTTAAAATAGCCCCAAATATAACTATATCAAATGATATGTTTATTATAAAACAATTCAAAATACATTAAAAAAATAAAACATTTTTATCTAGAGTTAGTTTTTGTTGCTATAGTCAGTAGAATGCTTATTCTGCGTACTGTCATCCAAACTTGAATTTTCTGTGTATAATTACTAACTGGTGAAACATTTGGCGGTCCACCGGTCGATCGCGATCGTCATAATGCCCACCCTGGTTCTAGAACATATTAATTCATCTTACCTGGACAAAAAATAGCCATGTCACTCAGGTTATAAAATATCATATGATCTCATTACCATATTTCTAAATGTATCTAGTAATTTTAAATTGAAGCCCATGCTTATGTATCATGCTAAAAATCCTCACATTGTAAAAGAGTGTGATGAAAATATATTAGTTGTTTTGTAGTGTTCTAAAATAAGAAAATTTGGGTTCCTAAATCTATGCTTGAAAGCTAATTTAAAGATTACTTTTGCTCTTTTGTTAAAAATTGCTGTGAAGAGCAAGCATAGCCTTTAAAACCTTATTGTTGTTAGATAAAGGACAATATCATCTTACTGAACTTTATAATCTTAGTAATAAAAAAATAGATTTCATTTTCTTTCCCCATGCAGCAACCCATGGATCAAAGTGTTATTTCAACTTATGAAGTTATTTCATTTGAAAGACACTTTCACTGGCAATCTAAATAACCTCTGGTTTAAATGTTCCTTCTTTGATCATATTTCGAAAAAAATTACGATACTGAAGTATTTGGGGGAACATTGGTTATGCATGGCATGATGCGAGTAAGAATTACATGAAACCCGTTTGGAAATGTGTTAAGTCTTATTGTGTTCATGATTTCTGCAGCTTTGATCCTGAAATGGATACAATCGCAGTAAACATTGTGAAACTTGGATGTGATTTAAACTTTGAGTCACTAGATGCTGCTGATGTCATGGAATATTTTAAAACAGACCCTCAAGCTTCTTAATGATGAATCTTTCTTCAGTGCTGAAGAAGAAAGAGAAACTGAAGAAAAGGCACTAACAGAAAAACTTCGCATTGATTAATTGAATCTTAATGAAATATTTCATGCCATTGCAAGAGCATATGAATTAATGAAATGATCTAGATGAAAATTTCTTTGATACAAGACAAAAATTAGGAAATATTATATGATGTATGAAAAAGAGGGGGGGGGGGTGTAAAAATGCTATGGCTTCTTTTCTAGTTAAAAAGCATCTCCCCCCCCCCCTTTCATTATATGAACATAAAGGGATACGTTTCATTACTTTTACTTTTCACCCTTTTATTACTTTAAAATAATTATGCAATTTTTTTTTTTTGCACAATTAAATTTTATAGATATAATTACCTACATTTTATGAAAATTAGATGGGAGATAATTACTAACGTTTCTATGGAAATAATGTTTCAGTCATTCCAGATTCACTTAGTCTGGTATGAAAAACCAGTTAACTGTATTGAGTTAGATATTCCTGTAGTTAATTTTTTTTGTAACTTTATAGATTATTTAAAGTACCAATCTATTGTTTGTCAAGTTTTTATCATTTCTAGTTATAGTATTTTTTCAAACTCTTGATAAAATATGTTTTATTAAATCTGATTATTAAAAAGAGAATTTTTTGCTTCATACTTTGCATGCAATTTTTTAACCTGAATAGTAGAGGAAAGAAAAGTGAATTTATAAATAGGTGCGTTTATTTTAGTTTCTTCTTGAATGGAGTACTAGGGATTTGAATCGTCTTACAGTAGTTGCCAGAATTGGAATGGAGCTAGCTAAGTTTCATGAAAAAATGGATGAACTTTCTATGTTTGAGAATATTTATAAAAAGGCCTATCTGTTATCCAAAAGCAACATAAAATCTGTAAATATAGAAGTAAGCAAATATTTTAAATATTGATTACATTTTAATTCATTTGTATGCAATATTAAATATTTTTTAATTTTTATTTTAAATTTAAATTTGCAGACTATTTTGACTACAAGCCATGAATCTAATTGGTCTGTTGTGAAGGACCTAATTTACACACACCATATAGATCTACCAACAGTATTTGATTGCTCTTCTGCATTTCAGTTACAAGCTGATACTGTTTTGATTCTTTACCTGAATAGCATTTTTAAGGAATGCGAGAAGAAATATTTGGATTGTGAATCAATGGATTTTGATATTTCTCCAACTCTGAGAAGAGCTGAAACTGTAATTAAATCTATTAGAAATGAAGAATTATTGTACAATAATTTCCAAAATTTGAGGAAAAAGGTAATAAATTATTTAATTTTTTGAAAGCTTTATGATCTGATTTAATTTCCAATTGAATTTTTCTAATTATTTCTTTCTCAAAATCATTGTAATTAAGGTAAAAAAAGTTAGATCAGTATTATGTAAAATAAAATCAACCTGTATAATTATGTTAAATTTTATTTTTAGAGATTTTTTACTTGATTTTTTATAAACTATTTTTATGTAAATAAATAGATCACACAGTTTTTAAATAATGGGGTTTAGTTCATGTTTCCTTACTAATTGATTGAAATGATGGATTTGTTAATGTGGAATAAAATCTTTAAACTGGAGCTGTTGAAAGTATTTTTTAATAAAAAAATACAATTCTTTTGCATTGCACTTGGATCTTTGAATCTGGCATTAACTTCAATTTCTAAAAAACTGTAATTTTCAGGAGTTTTTTTTTATTTTACCTCATTTTAATTTTTCTTTTAAGAAAGCTGTGCTATACCCCCCCCCCCCCCCGCATTAATTCTTTTCTTTAAGTACAGTTTTTTTTTTTTTTTTTTTTTTTAACTTATACAATAAAATTGATGACAGAACTTTGTAGTGTTCATATATATGTTCCCAGTGTCATATCCTCTAAAACTTTATTTTACTTTAAATTATCTATAAATAATTTTATGTCTTTAAAATCCATTGTTTGTGGAAAAAAGTAACAGGTATGTTAAAGCATTTCTGCATAACATTTCAATATTAGTTAAAGAATCGGGCATATTTCCTGGTAGGTTCACCTCACCGAGTAACAAATTCTATGAAATGAAGGTTCTATCTCATGTTGAGTTGTGCATGAGAGAAGAAACCCCTGTAGAATGGGCAGTATTTGTTTTATTATTTTTGCTAGGGAAATCACATAACTTTTTTTTTGTCATTGTTGTTTTGTTGTTGTTGACATTTTTAATGGGGGAGGGGAATACCACACTACTACTTACAGCCACTTCTGCCATTTTGCATTATGTGGGGTGAGGACACCTTTGATGTTTCTATATCAATCAGAGCCATTACTCATTGATTGGTTGTTTGTTGGTTTCACTTAGGTGCTCGTTAAGAAAACTACCATTGACCCAACAAGATAAGACTACTCCATTACTGGGTTACAGCTATGTGGACAATGAAATGTTATATAGGGTCTTGTTCTCAGATAAGTCATGCTTTTGTTTGTTCATTTATAGGTGTAACACCAAATGTTACTGGTTTCATCACATCGTATCTGTGGAATACCCCATTGTGCAATAACATGCCATCATCCTTTGAGGTGCTATTGCATATGATAACAGGTGATTTCTGATTCATATTCAAGGCAATGATGCCACACCACATTGTGATATTTTGGCATCATTTCTTGGTGTGTGCTATTACATGATAGCATACAGCCTGTGGTTTGCATTCAAAACATTGTAACAGCCCAACAATAAATGGATGACATGCTGTAATTAGTGTCATTCTTCCTTCAGAAGATGCCCAGTGCTCTTGGATAGGTATTAAGAAAAATGCCCAATCACTCACTGTACATATCAGCTGATGTGTTCTACAAAATGTACAAATTATTCCTTGGCTACCATCCTCCTTCAATCTCTCAGTAAAGGAACATGTCTGGAATGTGATTACATGCCTTGCCACTTCTACATTCAGTAGACTTATTAGAGCAAATGATTGACAGGGAGTGGAGAATCATTCTTTAGAGCACAATGTATGCTTTAATCAACTCTGTTTGTAAATATATTACTTCATGTATCACCATCTGTGGTGGTCCTTCAACCTACTGAGTTGATGTTTTTTGGTCTGCATTACAAGTATCATTTTTAAATAAACATCACTTATTGTTGATTGCTGACTCCCCCACCCCCTTTGCCATTCCTTAGTGTTGTATTTTCAGCATCACATTTTATTTTTAATATCCCTTAAATTCTGTATTTATTATACTAACATATTTTGATCTATCTATTTTTTATTTGTTTTCTATCTTCTTTCCTGTTTATTCCAGTGTTGTCAATCTGTAACCTGATTTCAATAAATTCAACTGGACCATAGGCACCCAACTGGGGCTTGGATATTTCCAACTGATATATCAGTAAAATTCATAATTTGTAACAAAAATGTTTTTTGTTTTACAAATTGAAAAATATTTAATTTCTCATTTTATTTGCATTAAATTTCTAATCAATAAAGCTAAGTATTTTAAATGAAGCAATGTTCTTTCAAATCTTTTTATAATATAATTGCTTTTTTCATTTTTGGCTCTTCAATGAACCCTAGCTTCTATTATTGCCATTCTTCTCCTTCCATATACAAGTAAAGAAACCGTAGTTTGTCAGTTTCATTTTCTGTTAAGACTGAAACTTATTTAGAAGCTATTAAACTCAACAGAACTTGTTAGAATTCTCTTTGCTGCAAATTGTTTAAAATAAAGAAACTTATTTCAGCAGTAAATTGCTTTATTATCCAATGAAAATTTTCAATTTTTAGAGATGTATCTCAAAAGATGCATGATATGATTGTAGTCTTACGGCATGATATGATTGTAGTTGCGAAGACTTTTTTTTTTATAAAAAAAAAGAGAGATGGGGATTTTTTTGTTATTTTTACATTTGCTTAGATTAAAAATATGCTAAAATTAAGAAAACAAAAAGAAATTATTATTACTAAAATAAGGGAAAATAGGTAAAAATTGAGAAAAAATAGGATAAACGCGGTCCATTCTCCACCAAAAGTTTATGAACAAATTTCCAATTTTTTTCAATTCAATGTATTGCTATATTATTCAATTTTGAAATGACCTTCAGGATAAGAGATATTTTCTTTTTTACAAAAACTAGAGCGCCTTATCTCGGTTACTATATGAAATTGCTTAAAAAAAACAGTGGTTATATTCACATAAGGGACTGTAAATTTTGTAATAAAACAGTGATTGATAAATCTGAGGGTTAAAACAATTCTACTATTATACAAAACTTTTTAGCAATCGCTGACCCTGTTTGATTATTTTCAAAAAATCACATTTCGAGTAAAACACGTTTTAAAGTATGACATCTTGCTTAAAGTAATGGCATCTCTTTTACTAAAACACTTATAGTTTTTGTTCTGGTGAACAGAAAATGATAAATTTGGTGTTTTTATAAAGCTAATAAGATGTCCCATAAACTAAAATCATAAAAAAATTTGTCAATTTTTGGCAAAATTCACAGTTTTAGGGTAGTTGGATACCTTAAGTAATGGTTTTAAAAAAAATTCTAGAGTTCTGGTTCCTAAAACTTATTTTGCTGTCTTCAACTTTCTCAACGTAATTTGATTTTTTTTTTTAAATCTGTTAAGTGAGAAGTCTTTACAATTTAAATCTGGAGGTTTTTTCAATTTACCTAAATTTTTACTCAGTATTTTGATTTTTTGAAATCCCTTATATATTTTATGCTTGTAAGTAAATAAAAATTATGCACACATAGGGAAATGAGTTCCTTATAATTTATGTAAGTAAAGTATTTTAAAAATAATAACCTTTTATCAATTTGTTTAGTATTTAAATAAATGAAATTTTATGAAGCTGCCATTTATTACTAACACTTCATTGGCAAATGATTGGAATTTAATATAAAACTATATATTTTGCCAATATTCAGAACCTTTGAAACTTTGCCAATACTCAAAATATTTAGAGAGTTAATGTGCTGTCTATCAAATTATTTATTTGAGAAGCATTTTACTTCCTACTGACACAGACTTTCTTTTATTGAAGATATAATATATGTTCCCCTTTTTCCTTGTATATATATGTGTGTGTATATATATGTATTCTCATTTCACTATTTTTGCAATACCAAGTCTTGCATTGATTTTTTTTGTAAAAGATAACTTTCTTCAGGCACACAGTAATTTACATTCCCCCTCCAAATACAATATATGCTTTTTCTGGGATGTTGTCTTGAATATCATCCAAGTCTTCACTTCTAAATGAAGTCTTCTAAAAAAATGTTTTGATGCTTTGAATATATATACATATGAATATATAATCTAATACTAAAAAAAAAAAAACTTTTAAACCAAATTTTCATTGATGTTATTTTAGATTAGTCCATACAGTTATGATATACTACTCTTCATTGTTGAACAATTGCATTCTATATCAGCTGATATACGAACCATCAATTCTGGCTCTTTTGAAAAGGTAAAACAAAAACTTCTTATTCCTCCAGTGATTATCAATTACATAGCAATATACAATGCTTATGAATACTAAAATATTTATTACATTTCCAGTTTTTAACTGTCATGATTATTAGCCAATTCTCTTGATTCAACAAAAATCATTGTATATTTTTAAATTTATAACTGATATATTTTTAAAATTGTATGATTTTATTAAATTGTTCTTTAAAAAGTTGAAGGTTCATTTTAATATTTGCTAAATTTCTATGCAAATGTTTTATTATTTATATGTATAACTTAAAAGGTAATTATGTTAAACTGAAAAAATGTTATACATTAAGGAAAATATTAGTTTTATTAATGTATTAAGAATATAACAGAGGTGTATATGTATTGGGCTATTAAATGTATGTGAAGAATTAAAAAATACATTTGTTTCCTTTCTGAATGAGAACAGTACAAATTATAAGAATATTCTTACACTGCAAGACTGTTAAATGTCAATTACTGAAACAATGAATTAATGAAATGATCATAACTATTATAATCAACTATCATAATTTGTATTATTTTTGCTCTGGAATTTTACTGTAATATTAAGCATTTAATAATTTGGGTTATTCCTATATTTCATATTTGGTTCTGTAGAAATAAAATGGTAATATTCTTATTCAAATTCTTTCAGGATGTAAAAGTGCTTAAATTTTTAAAAGTATATGAAAGAACATCTCCAGTGACTGAATTGGAACAAAATGAATGGGCCATTTTACATCCCACTGTAAGAGATTCCATATTTATATAATAAATAATAATGTTTATAATTTGTGTTTATTTATTATTTTTGTATATTATGTGTTTGGTTATTGATTTTTGTATATTATTGCCCTTCAGAATCCTAAATTACCTTCAGTTTCATCAAAACATTTACCTTTTCATTTCTTTTTGAAAGAGAATCCTCATGCAATTATAAGTAAGTTTATACATACATATTGTATAGTAATTATATTTCATCAAATTTCTTGATTTTAGAAAATTACAATAATTTTATTGCTTTCTAAATCTATATTTTTAGTTCAATTTTATGAAATGAATTTTTTTTCCCATGCCGTTTTTAGTTTATGTATTACATTGTACAAGGTATTGTGCTTTTCCAAGAATGAAAGCATGTGACTTTTAAGAACTTATTTTATTATTATTTCTATTTTTATAAAGAAATGTATTACTTCTATGCTTTTTTTTAACAGATCCAGAACTTACTGTCAATACCCTGGATGTATGGTTAAAAATTGCAGTTGTTTTAAGAGTATGTCTTCTCTTTCAAACTACTTAATTTTCTTGTAGTATAAATATGCAATAATTTTTGTCTTGTCTTTTTATTTAATGTATGGTTTTTACAATAATTTTAAATTCATTGTTACTTTAAAGCATTATTTGTGTAATTCCTTTTTAGTATTGAACCTTAATTTGAAATATTATGTTCAAATATTTTATTTATATATTTTTTAGTTAATGATTAAAATCTAGAAACTATGCTGAGGGTAATATTGAACTATTTATGTTTATTTAAGCCACCCATCCACTATAGTGGTTAGCGATGCTGACTGCGATGCCGTAGGGCCTGGGTTTGAATCCTGGAGAAGGCATGGATGTTTGCAAATGTATAGTGCCTTTGCAGCAGGGGGGTACTCTAAGTAGCCATCGAGCTGCAAGTCCTCTCATGAGGTTGGAAGGAGAAGTGAGGTGGGAGGCCCTTGATCACCCCCAGGGTGTTCTCCCTCAAAATTGGAGTGAATTTGAGCTATATCGTATTGTCACCTGCATGGTGCTCAAAGCTAAGGCTAACGACGGGGGTAAAATTCTAGCCCTTAGCCGCAATGATTTTCGTGGACCTTGATCTGATGTTACTGTCGATACGGTGGAATAAGCAACAACATGTTTATTTAAATAATGAAAATTGATTATATGTTTGTAGCAAACTTAATAAGAGTTATTAATTTTAAATATGTAAATATAATTAATACATTGATTTTTTATAAACTGTATGTTACAGTTTTTATATGCAATTAATTAAATTAATGTGTGATACATGCTATTGCAAGTTTTATTTAATTTAAAATATATTTTGAATATTCAGTTTGTGTAGTTCATTTTCTTTCAACAATGCATATATTTCTTTCCTTTATTCTTTATTTTAATTTTTTTCCCAATTAATTCAGGGCTAGCATTTAGGCTAAGTAATAACTGGCTTTTTAAAGTTTTTTGTACTACAAGTTTTAAAATTTTAGGAGTTATTCAGAAATATGTTGATTTTTTCCCCCTCTTTTGAGTAGATTCCTGAAGACCATTTGATAATCATGGCTGTCAAAAACAGCGTTGTGAACTATTTAAATCGGCAACATTCTCCACACATTTTGTTGAGCCCTGACACGAGATTTGTAAATATAATTCATAATATCATTGGAAAAATCAAAGTACTTGAGTCATCTGTAGCTTGTGCAAGTTGGATTGCAAATAAAATGCCTCCTGGTAAAAAGAATTTTATCTCTTTAATTAATGCAAATTTTTTGTATGCCAATTTTATTGTATATAATTTAGAAAAATGTTATCACAATGAGTAATTATAATCTTTTTTCAAACTTATGTAATGTTTTAAATTGTAAATATATAAATGGACTCTTTGGAGAGCATTGTCATGATAGCTGATTAGATCATTAATTTGAAAGTTAATTTTATTAAAAATCAATTTACAGAATAGTAGGTACTACTGTCCATTAAGTTAATAGTGTCTAGATTATTTTATATGATTTAGTGTAGAAGTTGGGAAATGACATCAGTACAAGTATTTTTCTAATTATTTAACAATTGTTAAAAAATTTTGAGTGATTTGTCACCAATACTCCTTTTTGAGGTTCGAAAGCAGAGATGGTTCTAATTATAGGATAAAGTTTAAAATAGAATTTACCATTTTCAGTCAAAAATTATCTGATTTTTATTTTATTTTCATCAGATTTTATAACCCATTGAATGGAATAAAAAATAATTTATTCTATATGATATTGTATTGATTTAATAATTTTGATTTGATAGAATATTTAGAAATCTCACAAAATTGAGCTGAAATTTTCATTTTTCAAGAGGTTAACATATTTTTTAATGTCTGTTTGAGAAATGGCTAATTGTATCAAGAATTCAAGGTAAATGTCTTCATTAAATTTATTTTGTGACTTTTTATTGCTTTGCATTGCTATTTATGAGCATTTTGAGGCAAAGTGGCAGAATAATTTCTAATGTGTTGTTGAACATCAATAATTATAATTAACGGACAGAACATTCGTTAATGGATTTTCTTTTTTGAAAATCATTACACCAATCTTTGACTTTTGTAAAATGTTAACTTTTTTGTTTTATTATATACATTTTTAAGGGATTGAATTTTTATTTTATCTTCTTACAAAGAGTAAAACAAGTTACTCATTGTGTGTGAAAAATCTACACTATGTTATTTTTTTTAATGACTTATGTGATTTTTTAAAACTTAATGTAACACATTATAAAGTATGTTGCTTGCCACTTAGAGATCTTATTGTAGCATATATGCTCTAGAACAATAATATTCACATGTGGCCTGCCGGCCTTTTCTGAGTGGCCCAGTTGTGGTCAAGTTACAATAAAGAAATTCAATTATTTAAAAACAATGTATTAAAAGTTTAGTGGGAAATTCTATCTGTCAATTTTGATATCAGTTTGCTTTTTGTTATAGTAATGTATATGAGAGACTTGGTCGTGGAGGAAAGAAAATAATAACTACCTTATAAATCAGTAAAAAAATGCATAAAGGTAAATCTCCCCCCCCCTCCCCATATTTGATTGAAAGGGCAATATATTATTAAATCAAATGCCAAAAAAAAAATGAATTTCAGTATTTTGATCAAATTTGCTTTGTACAACGTTGCTTTGGTTTCAATGGTCCCCCCCCCCCATTACTTTCATGTTGTGTCCTGCGTGAGATACCTGTCACGAATGTGGCCCCACAGGAAAAAAGGTTGAGTGCCCCTGCTTTAGAACTCATTAGCTTTAAAAATGCTATGAATGAAATTTAAATCAGTTTTTGAGAAAGATATTCAATCATTAATGGTAGCTGAGAGATCTTAGTTATTAACTTCCATTGTATGCAATGTTCAGATTGAGCCACAGATTTTAGATCTGGTTCTTCTACAGACTTAATATGCATAATATTGAATTATTATGTGGAAGTAAGCCTTCACAAAATGAAGAATGGAAATGAGGAAAATAAGAGTACCAAATTTGGTGTGGTTCTCAATAGCTTGAAATTGTAAGGCTTTTTTATAGTCTCCATGTTTCTCTGGTGAAAAGTTAATAAAACTCAAATTCAATTTGTTTTATCTTGGAAGAATTAAAGGAGAATATAAACATTCTGAGGCATATTTATCATAGGTTCTCCTTCTAATTTGATATATTGATGTAAACTATGAATTGATGTAAGAACTTAGTACCTTAATATTTTCAAGAAATAAAATTATTAAAGAAATTAATTCATGTTGATGTATTTTACAACAGATGTCATGGCAGAAATGCATAAATTTGAAATAAGATGCACAGAATTTAACTGATGTAGCTAATTTAGTTTCAAAATTGTCCCTATATAAGCAAAAAGTTATAATTGTAGGTTTTCAGATTTGAAATACAGATAGTTATCTCAAATTAAAAATACTAGAAAAAAATTAAGAAGTCTCATTGTCTCATTTTGCATATAAAATGTCCTGCATGTGTCTAAAAATAGAATTGTACAAGTCTTGTTAAATTCTTAATAAAATATTAAACCATATCTGGATGAAATAGTGGAAAATGTCATGTAGAGAAACTGCTAGAAAGTAAATATATTAACTGCACACTCTGTTGTCCAAAATAAAATGAAATGGCTCAATAATAATGTCCCAGGTTTGAGACAACTGGTAAAGATGGGTGATTTTGTTTGTGTGTGTTTCAAATCACCCTCTATAAATCTAATTATATGGATTGGAGCTTTATTGTTTTGGAAATGTGTGCACCACTGGTTGACCTAGTTGATTAAATGTCCTTGTTATCTTTCATCTCACCTCAACAAAGTTTGTTAGAAAACTATGACATTTACTGCCAAATCTGGGCTTCTTCCCTGTTCAAATAAATTATTAAGATTGATAGCTTTGTGTGTATCTGTAGAATCCCTTTATATCTTTTGAAGAACAGTGTAAACAAATTTCATTAAAAACAGACTATCTCCATGCATCATATTTAATTGTAGCATCATTTGAAACAATGTGTAGCCCTTGTATCAATCAATCTTTTCTTTGCTATAGCTATGCTATTTATAGTTCCATTTTCTAGCAGCAATTTCTTAGGGGAATTTATAGAGGGTGGCTGAGTTCTACAATCTCTTTAGTTCAATGGAAGTTTTGAAACATCAGGCATCAGGATGTTTATTTAGGACAGTTTATTTCAACATCTGATGGTCTCTTTCAGTCAGTTATCTTGTTCGTCTATGATTGTGTATGGTAGAAATTGTTTCCCCTTGTATGTGATATTGGATCTTGGCTTTCAATATTGCAATTTAAGAAGCACTCATAAAGTATGCTAATATACCCTAAATATAATGCTTTTAGTTTTATTTTTCCTTTAATTTCTTATTTATGCTCTTAATAGTTTTAAGTGTGTAAAATATTTTTTTAAATAAATACAATAGGAATTTTTTTTGTTTTTGTTTTCTAAATCACATTTGTAAACACATTAGCTATTTTTCGTTGTTCATACTTTAATAATTTTATATTTTGGTATTGCTTTGAATGTTTGCATTTGTATTTTAATGCTCTTAAACTAGTAAAACTATTTTATTTTAATAGGAGGCAATAAGGTTTGGTTTTACACTATGGCTGTAAACTATGCTCAAAAATGGTATGAGCAATCCTCTGATTCGGTTGTCAATGTGTATAATAAGTTAGTATATCTTAAACAAGAATCTGCTGTAGAAAGAATTCTATATAAAAATAATCTTGCTGCAGATGAAATTATTTCCTTAAAGCATACTCCTCTTCAACTTATAGAAGATTTGATTGAAAATTTTACTTTGAATATTGACCAGAGTATAAAAGGTATGGTAATTTACTTAAATATCAATTTAATTAAATACCATTTGTTGATTAAGGAAATTCTTAAAGCTTTATTAGATAATGTTAAAAATTCATATAAAGTACTAAGAAGAAACTGGATAATTTTGATTGAATTCGATTAAAAAGTTGTGTGGACATTTTATTATTTATTTTAAAAATTATTTGCAACCTTTTGATTTCAAAATGCTTTATATTAAATTAGCATATTTATTTAACTCTCTTTCTCTATGTATATATTCATACATATAAGTACTTTCAAGAATATGAATGAAATATGAATTGGTGTTTTGAATTCACAACATTAAATTACAAAATCCTATCGGCATTATACTTTTTTATTCTAGTGTTCTCTTTCGTTCTGTATGTTGCTTGGTGATGCTGCTGTATCAATTCTCCATGTTAAGAATTGCTAATGTTAATGATACATGACTTATTTTTATATAAATATATTTATTTATTTATTAGCATGTAAAGCTGCTCTAGAAATAGGAGAAGTTCTTGAGATTGATTTGACTCAAGTTCTATGGAAACATGTTTTAAAGTGGTCAAATATCTCTCAAACTACTTCGAATAATTTGGATGAGGTATGTTACTGAATTACTACTTTGATTTGTTAGACAGTGTGATTACTTGTTTATACTAGTATAAAATTTCTAAAAATGAGTTTTTATTTTATGTTAACAAAATACTCATAAGTGTTCACACAGATTGCCAAGAATTAAAAAAATATTTTTATTATATAAGTATTTACAATGAAGCCATTTTTAATTTTTTAGACCTTTTCTTGCTTATCACCTGTAGCAAAACATTGGGAAGATGATGACGATGCTGATGAAAAAAATACTTTAAGGTATGTTTTATAAATATTAATAAATATGTCTTTTCTTATTTAAAATTGTTCATTCTATAATTCTTTGCTTTAGGCTCATCAATTTGCTTTTAAGTTTACCAGAGTCTATCTTCCCAAGTTTATATCAAATTTTGAAAGACGTAAGTTAAAATACTTTCCATATATTTAGATTTTTACAAGTGTTGTTTAATACTATTTTTATTAAACTGAACATAAACAAATGTATTTGAGAAAACTTATAAGAATTTGTGAGGTATAAATGTATCTATATAAGACCCTTAATGAACAAGTTGCAACAAAATTTATCCTCTTTATTAAATTATTTACGTAAAAATGTTATGCATAACATTTAACAAGTTGCATTTTAAGAACTGTAAATTCCTTTTTAATAGACAAATTTTGGAAACTTCACAGAATTTTATGAAAAATTTGTGTTAAATTAAAATAAAATCTGATATATATGATTTTTAAAAAAATTACAATGAATTGGAAACAGTAAATTTCTTAGCATTATATTGAAATATTTTGAATTTGATAGAAATACTTGTATTTAAAAACATACCAAAAAAACCAATAAGCCTCACAAGGATGACTCTTAAAATGTGATATGCAGAATTAAGATTTTTTGTTGTATTTCTCAAAATAATTTCAAACTGAAAAAGGACTGACAAGATGAGGCACTGTCATGCCTTCTGTTTAATTTGATGCTGGAAAAAGCATAAGAGACTCTAAATTAAGTACAAGCAAGACTATTCTAGGGGGGGGGGAGGCTTATAGGACTTAATCATCTGAAGATGTTTTGGTGTTTTATTGCATGAAAGTTAGGAGAATTGGGTGCTATCTCAGGTGTTATCCTATTATCAGACCAAAGCTGCAAATTATGAGGTCAATCACCAGAAGTTCTCTTATTGCTTCAAAGTGTAATGTAAATAAGCTGTTAATCAGTTTTTGTAGATTTGTATTTGTTGATGCACTATTTTGAATATGAATTTGTTGTAATCTAAGAAAGATTTTTTAAATGTTCTATAAAACTATTTCTTTTTCGTATTTTTATTGTTGAGTATTTGGAAAGTGAAAACTGCATTTGCAATTAATTATTTAATGCATTTGTAATAATTTGTTCTTTTTTCTAAAATATTATGATTAAATTTATGCGGAAATTTTAATGTTTGGGACTAATGAAATAAAATATAAATATTATGGGGAGTTTCATTAGTAAAAAAGAATATAACACCTTGCATATGCATTATGCACTCTTTTGCAAAACAAAAAAAATTGAAACACCAAGGAGTTGTCCTATTGTGATGAAATTTCATAGGCAAAGACATCTTGATCGAACATTCAAATGATAAAATTTTCAAAGCAAATGAACACAAATTGCGGTTGTAGTGCACATTTCTGCTGAGCAACTCATAAAATGTTAAACTGGTAATAGAAGCAGAAATTTTTTTTCATTTTCGCAATTGTGATTACCTAGAGAAAAAACAAATTTTGTCATCACAACATTTTCGAAGACCTTATATACTACTGTAGGACTTCAAACATGGTCGCTTTGTTGAAATGCATTAAGCTGGGTGGTCATACCGAGCAATAGGTTGTCGCCTTCAACATACAGACACAGCTGTACAAAGCTGCTGGGAGCAATGGTTGCAGTGAGGAACTTATTGACAAAATGAGAGCTCTGAAAAGTCAAGATACACGAGGGATGATTGTTCCATAGGTTCGAACTGCACCAATGGTATCATTGTCTACTATTAAACATACTTCAGCCTCTTCACTACCCCTTCCCAGTACCTTCCACCATTTCATGACGCTTGGCTGATGCAGGGTTACACTCACAGTGACCTTTAATCTGTCTTTGACACCACACATCATTGGCGGAATCTTCCAAAGTGGTGATGCAGCCAGTCATTATGGTTGCCATTGGACTGGGCTTGAAGTTGGCCAGTCCCAAACAGAGGTGTTTCGATGGTTACAAGTGGCTTGAAAGTGGTACTGTCTCCAGGGAGTTCACCACACAGCGTCAACATCTGCACAGGATCCCTATTTGGCTTTAAGCACACAGTAGCATAGGTGGATGATGGCTCCTTAGCTTGTTTGTGACCTTGCTGCTGTGTCTGAAAGGAGAATTGCCAAGCAAACACTCTACAGCCGTCTTGCAAAGACTGTCCGTTATACCTGGTGTCCAGTTTTGTCTACTCCTTTGACTGCATCTATCAGGAAAAGCATAATATTTGTGGAGCTGAAAACATCAATCTTGGACACCACAAGAAGGGGGGGGTGTTCTTTTCAGTGATGAGTCGAATTTCCCCAGATAAAGTGATTCTCATCGAGTCTTTATCTGCAGAGAAAGTGGAGCTAGTTTTCATCCCTCCTGCGTAGCAAAAATCGACAGATTTCATGGCAAAAGAATCCTTGTGTATGGCAGCATAATTTTGGGTGGTTGTGCACCCCTGTATATTTCCAATGCAAGTACTGTTGACTCACAGTGCTATAGCGATGAAATCGTGGAAGCCTATGTGAGATTTTTTTGGTTACTATGGGCTTGGACTACATTTTTATCGACAAAAATGAGTGATGGCGCAGAACTCATATTGCTGATGAATTTCATTAAGGAGGGGATATTAGCCATATGGATTCGCCCTTGAAGTCTCCGGTTGTAAAAAATATTGAACATATTTAGGATGGTCTAGGAAAAGCAGTTTTTCAGCGTAGCCCCCTCCCAGTATCCCCTAGGAGTCAAAAGTCATGTATTTAGAAGAATGGGCTTTGTTGCACAAATATTTTTTGACACCTTCGTAAACAGTACAACAGCTCATTATGAAGCTTTACAAGCTTCATAACGTGAAATGCGACCACCGGTGCACAGTGGTCACACTGACAGACTTTTAACGAGTTGAATGCTTTTTCTCTGATTCATGATTTCACACTTTCTGATATATCCTGTATCTTAATTCAAAATTAAAATCTTTTCTATATGATTATGTTGCTATATTCTTTCTCACACTGTAATATGTATCTGTACCAAATTTTGAGGCAACACAGTGAATAGTTCATCAGTTTTCCTAGATTTTGTGTTTGTGACCTTAATTTTGGACATGAGTATATTATCCTTCATGGCAAGTCATCCGGGGCCAGTTTCCAACAAGATAATTTCTGGCCCATACCACTCGCATATCTCTGGACTGCCTTCTTATCGTTAATACTCTTCCTCGGCCAACAAGGTCACCAGACCTTTCACCAATCGAACATGTATGGAACATGGTAGGCCGCCAGATTCAGGCACCCCAAAATATCACAGATCTGGAGCAACAACTGGTGAATGCCTGGCAGAATGTATCACAGGATGACAATAGAAAACTTTATCGCATATTACTGAGACATATACAGGCAGAGACTCCAGGGTCGGTTCTGCCAACTACTGATTTGTACATTCAAGCTGTAATCATGAGCTGTGTATGGGCTGTATGGCCTTGATATTTTTATCATCTTATTATCTGTGTATGAGCTGTACACATATTTAATTTCATTAAAAACTCACTTCCTTCATTGAACTTGGATTTTTTTTGTAAAAGATTATATATTAAAGTTTAAAAAATTATTTTATTGCCTTTTTTCCTTTGTAAAATATTAAATACTCTTAATATCTTAAGTTTTGTATATAGAGGGATTCTAAATTTTACGTTTACATTTTCCTATTTTACATCTGTTAATTTTAAAATTTTGAATAAGGTAATGTCAATAAATGCTTTCAAGTACTTAAAGTAGTATCAAGTTGCTTAATATGTTCATATTGACATATTACCAGCTTTGTTTTTCCTGTCAGCTGATAAAGTTGAAAAATGTCGTTTTGCAGGAGCTTAATTTAAGCATGTCAATTGACTTCATTTCCCCTCTCAAGTATGTAGAATAATCAAATGTATACATGTATGATAGTTCTGTAGTGTTAAATTCCTTGAATATATTTCAGTCTTTGTTCACAATTTAAAAAGCAGCTGAAGTAAGGTATAGGTTAAAGAATAGTTCTTTAAGAAGGAATTGGAAGAACAATTCATCTAAATAAACAGAAATTTCTATCCCTACACATAAATTTTTCAAATTCTTACCTCCTGTGGTGAATAGACATGAATTCTCTATTTGCCCATAATTTAAATTAATATTAAAATTTAAGCTACAAAAGTATTAAAATGTTCAAAAATTAAATTTGGTAAGTTAAATGCAAGAATTAATAGTAAGTATTAAGAAAATTTCCATCTGGAAAAAGTTGCATTAATGTAAGCTTAAAGTTAAGAAGGGGGAGATGTCATAGATGCCTGATTAATCAGATTTCTGCAAAAGAGTTAAGCTCAACAGTACACTGGCACATACTGAGTGGCCAACAGAACCAGTCATAATTTTTCTTTTTCTTTCTAGATTTCCAGAAAGTATTTGTAGTAACTAAAGTATTATAAGTATAAAGCCTATAATTTTTATGTTTACAAATAATTAATTTTTCTACAGTAAAAAAAAAAAAATTGTAAGTACCTATTTTTATCTTCACATTGAATATTTGCATCTATTATTACCGCTGTTACTTCTAAATTTTTGATTTGCATAAAAAGTAAACATTATTTTAAAAAACTGTTAATGTGTTAATTTCCCTCTCCCAATTATTTTTTTTCTCCTTTGATAACTTTGTATGTACGCTTTATACTCTGATTAAAAATGTATCTTTTTATGTAATGTTTAAGAGAAATAGATGCATTTTTTGGTAGCTTGAGTTATTTTCCACTTTCTTTTTAGATTGAGTATTTAAAAACAATACTTTTTTCATTGCAAATGCAGAATTTTATAGGAAGGGTAAATAAAAAAAACCAATACATATTCTCTTCTATGTAGAAATTTGAGATGCTTCAAAAAAATACACAGACAAGGCTGTTGTTTTGTTTTGTGGCTGTTTTTGATGTAGTTACAGTAGCGAAAGCTGTTGATTGGGATGCCAAGATCTTAGAAGCTAATCTAATCCCTTTGAAATGTGGAATTGAACTTCAAAATTTGAATCTTCCATATTCTTTTCAAATGTTCAATAAATGTAGCAAAACTGAGCTTGTCCAGAATATACTTTCAGGTTATTTCAACAATCCCAAAGTAAGCTGTTTGTTATTTTATTTTGTGTTTGTAAAATGCAATTTTAATTTCTTATAAAATTTAATTAAAATGTTGTTTTTTTTTATCAAATAAATTTTTTTATACATTATTTATTTATTTTGTTTATAACATTTTTGAAGATTCTGATTTAAAACTTTTAATTAAACTCAAAATAACTTATAAATATAATTTAATCTACTGTAAAATCAATTGTATAATGTGCATTATATGCAGATATAAAACTGATAACTTTAAAAATAAAATATAAAAAAGATTAGCATAAAAAAATAGACACCTATATAGATTGAAATACTGTTTGTTTAAAAGAAATGACATTGTCTTTATGAACTTAGGTTATATATCTGGAAGTATACTATTTTTTAAAAAAAATTGGGATAATATCTCAAATAAATGACTTCAAAACGTAACAGAATTGCACTAGTATATTTCAGGTTTCTTCGTAAAAAAAAAGGCAGTTTGAAAGTGTAGGTGTGCATTATACAGCTGTAGGTCAAATTTTACAGTACTTATAGAAATAATTTATCTGTAAATATCTAAATTCTAAGTATTCAGTATTTAAAAAAAATAAAAAGTTTTAATTATTCCAAAATGTAAGATTTTATTTTAATTTCTAATTGTTTAAGCGTATGATAATGACAAATGTAGTTGTCATTTTTCACATATGTATATAAGGAAATTTGTCTGTTACATCTTAAATGTTTAGAAAATTCTTATGTGATCCAAGTATGTTAATCATCTGTCCAATTAAAGATTTTATTTTTTGAACTGTCATTAATTTTTATAGGCTGTTGTTTTCTGTATCCAACTGTGCTTAGAATATAATATATGGGATGCTGCTATTTGGGAGGCAATTCTACAAAGATTGACTGCAAAATTTAAAGTTGGTTATTATTAATTATCCTATTAATTTTAATCTTTTATTGTTATTGTTGTTATTCTATTATAAAATTCTGTATGTAAAAAAAAGTTGTAAATTTTTTCTTTTTTCAGGATTATTCTCTTCAAGATATTATCCAGTCCACACAGGGCCATCTCATTCACTTATGGCACAGTGAAGCTTTTATAAGTGCTTGGAAATGTATCTTGTCTGAAATTTTAAGAATGAGTAATAAATCTAACATTTACTTTCTTTTTTTAAGAAGTTATAAAAATTGATATATTTTATCTAAATGTTTCCTTAAGATTGAAATAGAATATCTCTTCTGAAATTTCACAAATACTACATATTTCAATAATACCCACTATAAAGATTTTATTTTACAATAATGAAAAAAAGTCTAAATGTGAACAGAGTATAAAGCAATTATAAGGTTTTATTTTTATCTTTAAATGAATTATTATTATTATATTTAGATAATCATTTTAAGTTTCCATTTTGTTTCCTTATTTATATTCAGTTTTTGACTAGTATACTTATTTCATATATATTTATATATATATCTTTGTCCTTGCAAATTAATGAAGTCTATATTCATATATATGTATTTTTGTGCTAAAAAATTTATTGATGTAAAAGTTTTTTTTAATTTTAGAAGTTTCTGATTCATCATCCACAATGGCTAAACTTTACAAAACTATTTTGAGGTAATGGATTTTTATTCATTCAGTTTTGTATTTTCTGTAACAAGGATTTAGACTTTTGTTTTTTCTATATGAAATCATGTTTCAAAAATTTTAAGTTATTTTCAAATATAGTTTTAAATTGCTGCTTTGCAATTCATCATATAGCAAGAATTTTGATAGATTAATAGAAAATGTAATTATTTTTTTAAAATACACATGCGTAAACTATGTTATGCATAATTTCAATAATTTTAAAATCTATTTATAACTTTATATTGACTTTTATAAAATGACTAAAATAGTTTATTTTAAAAAAAAGAAGCTGTTAAATTATTCTCATTATGATTTATTTTTGAAAATATACACTCTATAACAACAAAAAAACGATGCACCAAAAAAGAGTTGCCCAATTGTAATGAAATTTTGTATGCTAAGACAAATATGCAAATGATTAAAATTTGGTGTCCAATAAATGAATAGTGGGAGCTACAATGCATCAGAACTGTGCACTCAGCAGGTGTCTATAAGAAGCAATTCTCAATCTGATGCATTTTGAATTAGAACTTCTGAATCAAAATTTCAGTTGCATTTTGAATTAGAATACTGTTCAACGACTGGAAAAATGCCTCGCCACAGGATTCAAGCTCATTACGAGCAACTGTCAGAGTTTTAAAGAGGTCATATCATTGGATTGAAAGAGGCAGGTTGGGCAAATCGGAAAATTGTTGTCATATGGGTTGAAGCAATATGACCATTAGAAGATGCTGGCAAGAATGGGTGGACAATGGCAGATTTCAGGGCATCATGGTGGTAATGGTCGACCTAAGCGGACACAGCAGATCTGGAATACAGATTGATTGTCAGATCAGCTGTCGCAGCGCTCAATTCATCATTATCAACCATTAGACATGTGTCCCATTCACGAGGGTCCACCTTGACCATTCACAGATGGCTGATACAGCAAAAGTTACACTCATACCAACCATTATGAAACCTGCCACTCATGCCTATACACTGTTGAGCTAGATGACAGTTGTGCTTGGCTCAATCAGGTTGTAATTATGCTGACCAGGAACATATAGTGTTTAGCCACCAATCTTGCTTTTAACTGTGTCCTTGTGATCATCGAACACGTATCTGGAGATGCTCAGGGCAGCATGCTGATCCTGCTTTCACTATTGCACTCCACACAGACCTTCAACCAGGAGTTATTGTCTGGAGTGCCATTTCTTTTGACAGTCAGATCTCATTGGTCGTCATTAGAAGTACACTTACTGCACAGCAGTACATCAACAACATTCTGAGAACTGTTTTGCTACCGTTCCTTTTGCAGTACCCTGGCCTTATTTTTCAGCAAGATAAGGCCAAACCACATACAACCCATGTTGCTATGAACTGTCTTGCAGCTTGTCAAACACTTCCTTGGCCAGCCAGATATCTCTCCAATCGACCATGTCTGGGATAGGATGGGAAGGTGACTGCATCTACCAAGGGATGTTGATGACCTGACCCAATAACTGGAGCAAATTTGACCAGAAATACTGCAGGAGATCATCAAGGTGCTTTATCACTCTATGCCACATTTTGTGGCAGCTTGCATGCAGCCTAGAGATGGGCCAGCACCTTATTGAGCTTGTTATTTTGGAACTATGTAATTCTGAAATAAATCATTCAATTTTTTTAAAATTTTAATCATTTTTTATTCTGTACATAATTTTTCTACCCACCAATTTTTGTCTGTATCAGACAACTCTTTCATGGTGCGTCCCCCCCCCCTCCGTTATATAGCAGAATGACTAAACTTAGTATTAGAGCATAAATTATAAAACTCAAAACATTTGGGAATCACCAAACATGATCAAAAGTTTATATGTGTATATTATTGCAGTTTCTGTTCTAAAGTTTTATGATAAATTATAAAAACTGTACTTAAAATACATAGTATTTTTTCATGGAATTTGCAAATTATAAATTTGCGTTAAGGCTTAAAATATGAAAGAAAAAAAGGTAATGTATAAATTTACATAATGAAAACATTTTTTTTATTTATTTATTTTTACAAGTAAAAAGATGTATTTGCCTCCATTTGTGTAATCCTTTCCATAGACACTCATATATAATCCTTTTTGGAAAGAGATTTATTTATAAGGAATAAAAGTGAACATATTTCTATGGGCATGGCATTAAAAAAAGAGAAAATTACTTGAATAGGTTAGAAATATTTTTAAAAAGGTAAAATTTCCTATAAAGCTTTTTTATAGAAAAATATGGTTGAAAAAAAATTAAATTACATTAGGATGTTCTTTGCCATTGGAGATTATTTTTAAAGTAGGTGATAATTAATTGCTAAATTTGTACAGTATCTTCCTATCATCTCCAAAGAAAAAAAGTCATAAAGTGACAGTACCTTAAAATCTGGAGTCTAACGTGCATCTATACTTTCAAGCTGCAATTTTTAGTTTCTAGGTATATTCGCTGCATAATGCGCACCCTCTTTTTTACAAAAAGACTTGAAATGTATTTATGCTACTCTCTTATGTTTTAAAGTAATTTATTTAAGGTATTTTTTCAAACTCGAAAAAAATAGTATATTTCAAAATCTACAATCCTTTAAGTTCATGAGGTTTGTCATTTCTTTTAAATAAGCAATATTTTGATGTATATTTGAGTCTAATTTTTTTCTATGCTCATCTTATTGTATTCATAAAGTTCTCATTTTTACACCCGGTGTATAGCGTGCACCCGTAAATTTTTGCATCTTAATAAATATTATTTTTTGCATTAGAAGTGCGTTTTATATGCCGTTTTCTACAGTAAGTGACAAGGTTGAAGTGAAATTTCATGAATGATATATAAATAATGATTTTAAAAAGAAGTAGCCCAAACTAATTATGTATAGAATTTTTTCTAAATATTTCAAATACAAAAAATCTCCTGAATTTGATGATTAAGTTATTTTTATTTCCTTTAACTTAATGTTCACTTTTAATGAAAAATTTATTTTAACTTAAAATTTGAAAAAATATTTATATATTTCTGATTTTACTTATCTGAAAGACCTTATTTTCATTTTTACTGTTGAAATAAGTATAAATGTATTGGAAAAACTTTTTTTAAGAACAAAACTTTTCGGACTTCTATTCTGAAATTTAAATCTCAACAATGTTTAGTGATTGTGATAACAGTTGTTTTTGTAAATTTTAATCTCTGTAGTTTTTGTACACCTTTCAAAATTATTTTAGAAACATAGTTTTTATATTTTTGGCCAATAATTGACTTTTTGCAATGGTTTATAATGTAGATGTCCTTGTATTTCTTCTTTGGATGTGAATTTCTTTACTGATGAGCTAAGTCTTGTAATTCAAACTTTTGATGATGAAACTATGAAAGAAATGGAACCAATTACAAATATGTCATCTTTTGTTACAGTAAGGCTGCTTTTTTTTGCCTTATGAAATATTTGATTTAAAAATTTACAAACTGGTACTTCAAATAGAAATAATTTATATTTCTTTTTATAGAATTTAAGGAAGATAGTAGAAAATCATTCTGACTGATGAATAGTTAAAAAGAAATTGTAAGAACTTTATTTTTTCTGTTCTTTTTTTAATTTACTTGTAAAGTTAACTAACCCATTGATTTTACTTGGCTTTATAGAAAATTTCAGTCTATGTAAACTGTTTGTTAAAAGTCTGAAATAAATGTGTGTATGCAATTATTAAACAATCAAGAAAAACATCTTAAAATTGTATTTGAATCTTTTTTTTTATAAAATACTAGCTGTTACCCACCTGTTTTGCTGGGTATTTCATGATGTATAAATATATACTGTATACATATATAAATTATTGATATCCAAGTTGTAACATTACGAACTCGATTGTATTAAGAATAAACTTTTAATAGTAACTCTCGCCTCTTGATATAAAAAGAACAGAACTTTTAATTAATAATTTCTAATTATCTCTAAAATTGAAGTAGAATTATTTTTTGCATTCTTGTAACCTAATAGCAAAGTGCATTTCTGCAAAACCAATTTTCAGAGGATCTCTACTCCATAAAATAAATGTGTATGCCAAGTTAAAATCTAATAGAGCAAGAACGGAATTTTTATTATCAATATGTCCCAAATCCTCATTGAGAGTTGATTTCCAAAAAACTTGTTCTTAGCGGATTTCAATTCAATAAAAAAAAACATGCAAACCAAATTTCATTATTATTGTCCAAATAGTTCGAAAATGAAAGTTTTTTTTTGTCAATATGCTCCTGTAATCTTCCGCTTCCCCCAGGAGTCGATTTCCGTAAAATTCATTCTTGGCAGATCTCTATTCAACAAAAGAAACATGCTTGACAATTTCAAGTATGTGGCTCTAAGAATTCGAAAACAAATTTTTTTCCTATAACTCCCCCTGAACCCTCGCTACCCCCTTGGGAGTCGATATTCCCCAAATCCTTTGTTCAAGGATTTCTATTCCATGAAAGGAATATGCTTAACAAGTTTCAAGATTGGATGCCTTTTTGTTTAAAAATAGAAATAATTACCTGCAACGCCCCTTAAACTCCCAGTATGCCACTTGGTGGTCGATTTTTGTAAAAACCTTTATGTAGTGGATGTCTGCTCCACGAAAAGAATCTGCTTATCAAATTTCAAGATGGTATGCCTAATTGTTTAAAAATGGAAATAATTATCTGTAATACTCCTTAATCCCTGCAACGCCACTTGAGGGTTGGCCTTTACAAAATCCGTTCTTAGCAGATTTTTACTCCATCAAAGGAACATACCTACCAAATTTCAAGTATGTAGGTGTAATAGTTCCAGGAGGGTATCGTGAGTGGGTCGCTTTTCTCCTTTATATATATAGATGAAATACTTTTTTTTTGTACTGGATATTTGTTGTTCTCGATTATAATTTTGATTCATATTTTGTTTGTTTGTTCCTTGCTGATTAATTAAAAATCAGAACAATTGAAGACTTTATTTGCTTATAATTTTATCATTGTTTTCATGAAAAACTTATTTAATTTTCTGATTTTATGTAAATGCTTTGTGCAGGCTTCATGCAGAAATAAGCTTTAAATTGTTAATCAAGTTTCAGGTAGTATCCAATGACTGCATTGCTTGTAAAATATTTTTAAACATCATTTTTATATTAATTAGTACTTAGGTGGGAAATCAAAGAAATGTGAATTCAAAATACTTAATACACTTTTTTATGATAAGGAAATTATTTTTTGTCTCAAAAATGCATTTGACTTTTGTTTTCCCTGAAAATTATCTATTACTTCTTTTTTCTTAAAGTTTTATTTGAATTTAATTTGTTAGATATATGAAGAGTTTGTTTTATAATCAACACAAATTGAAAATAATGTTTTTTATTTCGTAGTACAGTAAATGAAATGAAACCCTATATATATATATATATATAACTAGAAATACTAAGTATTTTTTATTTCTTAGGTTTGTTCAGATTCCAGTTGAACTTGTTGAAGATCTTGTAATTTTATAGCATTATCAATTGATATTTTATAGTAAAATTCTTGTGCATATATAATCTGTATTTTTAAGAAAATTAAGATCAATTTTTATGTAATAAATGTTTTTTTGGAGAAAATTGCCCTGCTTTGAATTTAGAAACAATGTTTGAACTCTTTTAATCACTGCATGTTTTTTAAAATTTATTTTATCTTCCTAATTATTATATATATAAACTTTAACACAATTCAATGAATATTCAATTTTTAGAGAAGAAATGATATATAATAAATAATAGAGATTAATTCTATGCATAATAAGAAATTTTTTTCAGAATTTTTTAATTTAATTTTTAGTAGATATTTTGGATTAAAGTTTTTTGCTTAAAACATCCTAAGTTCAAGTTTCTTATGATTGTCATGCTGTATTAAATGTGAATGTGTTTTTCAATTTAATTTATAAAGAGAAATTTTTGCAAGCATAAAACAAAATGACATAATTTTAATCCACTAATTTCTTAAAATGTTTGTCTTTCTTATCTCTATCTCCATATTCTTAAAAGGAAAAATATAGAAACAAGATATCAATCATTGGCATGGCCAAGTTATTTTAGCACTTTTTTCTCATGTTGTATTTTACAATAATGCAACTAATGAACTTTTTACTAACAGAAAGTAGTACTGTACTTTAAAAAAAAAAATTTAATATGATTTGGCTTATCTTGGGCACAAATGCCGAAAACCCGAGGTCAATTGGTTGTTTATTGGCTGAGAAAAAGGTATGACAAAATATGGGACGAAAACGAAATTGGCGTCCTAATAGCGCTTTTGTTCCACTACGTGAAAAACGTGCTAAAAACACAATTCTGATTAACAGTTAAACCTTCATATTGACTTATAAAGATAAATTCCAGTAGAAGGGTTAATCTTTTTTCTCCTATTTCCTATAAATCAGGGCCATCAAGAAAAAATGTATAAGTACATGTTCCATGTCTAAATGTATTGGGGAAAATCCTCTTCAAAAATTCTATGAATTCATCATAACATGTTCGATTGTGGTAGGAATTCCTCCACATACATATGGAAATCCATAAAATAATGGTCAAAACTAGCTATCAAATAACTAAAATTAGTTTCAGAAATAAAATAAAAACATTGATAACATACACAGGTCTGCAATGGAAAAAATACAAGGGAAACAATGACTCAACTTTATGTTGTTTTTGTTGCTGATTTAAAAAATAAATATAAAAATTTTATATCATGTTGCATTTTTTTAAAAATATTAGCATTTCTTTAAATTTTATTGGAGTTTTTATCAGCATTTACCAAAAATATTTTTCAGCATTGAATTTGTGTTGCTATTGCCATCTGTCTAATGGTGTCAGATCGAGGCCCATGAAATTGACCACAGCAAAGGGCTAGATGTACACCTGTCATTAGCCATAGCTTTGAGCACCATACAGGTGACAATACGATTTGGCTTGGTACCACCCCAATTTTGAGGGAGAACACCCTGGAGGTGATCGGGGCCCCACCCATCTTTTTTCCACTAATCTCACGAAAGGACTTATGGCTCTTTGGCTAGTTAGAGTACCCTCATTGCCACACAGGCACTATACATTTACAAACATCCATGCCTTCTCAGGATTCAAACCCAGGCCCTATGGCACAGCAGTCAGTGTCACTAACCACTATATACCGGATGGGTGGCTAATGCACTGAATTTCTTCCCTCCTTATCCGACCTTCATTCTACCATGGTGAAATATACAGAATATCACTCTGTGAAACCTCCCTGTCTCAATCTTTTTCTACCAATAGTTCTGCCACAAGTTTAAGGCTCCGATATCATATATAAGCCCTCTGGAACAAATTCACCTTAGTCCTTCTCTCAAATTGATCTTAATGGTCTGACTAGATATCTGGGCTTTTCGAAAGAAGCAGCTGAATTGTTGGTCTCCAGATTCAAAGAAAAAAACTTATTGGTGAACCTATTTTATTGGCACAGGAGTCGAGAAAAGAACTTGTTAAGTATTTTTTGAGAAAGACGAGAATCTGGTCTATTATTCAAATGTTCCTGGATTGATGAGTAAATTTAATATCTGCAACAAAAATTAATGGAAGTTGTTTATAGATTCTTCAAAAAGGAGCCTTAAAGCTGTCTTTTTTCCTCATGGAAGGCAGTATGCATCTGTATCAATTAGACACTTGGTGCATTTAAAGGAACACTATGAAAATATGACTCTCATCCTCAACAAAATAAAATATGCCAACCACAATTTGGCAGTTTACAGTAATTTGAAAGCTATATCTGAACTTTTTGGTCAGCAGGCGGATATACAAAGCTCCCATGTTTCCTTTGGGAGGGGAATAGCCTTGATGAGATTCAATATTGGGTCAAAATAGAATGGTTGAAAAGTCAATCTTAAACTAGGTATCTAGAAAGTGATTCACAACTGCATTGTTGAGCCAAACAGCAACCTTCTCTGCATATAAAATTGGATGTAATGTTGCAGTTTGACAAGGCAAAGAGGGAATCTTTGTTTGTCCAGATATCCTCAAGCTTGTGAAAGATAAAGAATTTGAGAACACCCTGTACAGCAAAGAAAAAAGAAGCTTGGGTTGGTTGGGTCAAAATACTTGCATGTCAATTTCCCCCCTGAAAATTTGGGATAAGTAGCAAAGAACAAGGTGAAACATTTTACCTAGTCATCAAAGATATGGAGCGCAAATATCCTACAAGATGGAGCACAAACAAGCTCGCTGACTACTTTTAGATGTTAATATGAGATTGTGTGAACATAAAAGGGGGAAGTTTCAAAGGGAAAAAAAGAGTATGTACACTCACTTCCAAAAGTTAAGCATGAAGATGTAAAATGCAGAAAAATCAAAAAATACTGCTTTGATTGACACAAAATTTGGCAGTAAAGTAGCATTTATATTTATACATAAAACAAAATCAATTATATACAGAAATGAAAACAATATTAAATTTTTGTAAGTTATCAGATGTCATACTGGAGACTTAAACAGAATTATGCATAAAGTGAAAATAAACAGCATAAAATGAAAAAAAGGACATTAATAGGGTATGGGATTCCCCCCTCATCTATATGCAAAGTTTACACCTTCTGACCATGCTTTCAATTAGGTGATCAACCACTGCAGAATTAGGCAATCGCCATTCTTGTAGAGCAGTTTCCAGCTCAATAAGAATGGCTGGAGGTGGGAAACGGGAAGATACAGCACGGCCGAGAGCATCCCAAAGATTTTCAATGGGATTAAGGTCAGGCGAATATGCTGGCCACGCCATACGCGCAATCCCTTCACTCTCCAGGTAGTCATCGACGATGTCAGATCTATGGGGACGTGCGTTATCGCCCATTAAAACAAAAGTATGGCCAACTGCTGCAGCGTACAATCTCACAATGGGTTCTGGACTTCATCTCGATACCGGACAGCCTTCACAGAACCCCGTTTAAAGATGTGCAGATCGATGCAGTATCCTAATAAAATCCCTGCCCACACCATGATGCTTCCACCTCGGAATGCGTGATGTTTTGGGGCTGATCGCACATTCCTTGTTTACATCATATCCTTTTACGCTTGTCATCTGGATCCAGAGCAAATCTTGACTCATCAGTAAACATGACATTGCCCCAGTCAGACACAGTCCAATTGCCAGGTTCCCGGCACCACTTTAATCGTGCCCCTCTTGATTGGACGGATAGAGGAACATAAACTCGAGGTACCCGGGCATACAGTCCATTCATATGTAATCTTCAGCATACAGTAGCTGCAGGTATAGCCTTATCAATGGATGCTGTAACCATAGATGTCACACTTGTGGAGGTTTCTCTGTGATTCCGCTTGGCTACAATAGCAATATATCGATCTTCCGCGGGGGTTGTAACCCTTGAGCGACTGCCTTCGGACAACTGTCTGTGTGGTTTAGAATTGTTTCCATAAACGTGATATTACAGAATGATAACGCCGAAGAAAAGAGCAACATCTGTAATCGACTGTCCTGCTTCAATGCACCTCACAGCACGCCAGTACTCAGAATCTTCCATTCATTTTCTGGAAGTCATAGAAACACGTATGTCTTGAAAACAAATTGTAAGAAAGTTTTAAGCACCTTCTATCAGCACTTACAAATCAACTTCTGTAACCCTTTATCGCTTATTATGATCTAGGGACTGGGACCGCCAGGTCCCTCCGCCCTTTATCTGGCAATGAAATTGGCCTGGTGTTGTAGACTGGATTGGAGGTGGAGGCGTGGCTTCAAAGCAATGGGGTGAGAGCAGTCTGGGTTTGATAGGAAGCAATGGGATTGAATGCTGCAGTGAGCTTGATAAGAAAATGGGAAGAGCTATGGACTTTATAGATACATGAAGATGGGGTGAAATATAAATGGAATAAAAATTAAGAAATTAAAGATAATAATTTGAGAATAAGAACTTAAGAAATAGTGATGTAAAATTTGGAATTATTTCTTGTCGAGCAGAGCTTCGACAAGAACATACGCTGCATTATTGTCTATTTCAGCTTGCTTTAATTTAAGTAATAAATTTAGAATTTCAGGGGATCTTTTTAATATTCTTGATATTAGCTGAACTAGTTCAATTACTTGAACTAGATCAGATGCATTGTCTTCAACACAGGGCTCACGAACGACTTTGTCTTTGTTATAATTGATTTGAATTTTTTCGGGGGAGGGGGGTCTCGTCGCTAACGATGTTAGCGAAGGAAACTCCTGGTTTTGTCATATTGCTATCGAAGTTTTTGTTTCTATTTGGGTTATTTAAAGTAGTGCCTTTTTTGGGTTGGGGGAACTTGGGGCATTTTGTGTAGGAGGCCGTATGGCCATAGGCTTCGCAATTAATACAGAAGGGGTTCTCCTGCCTCTCCTTGATGGTGCAATTCCTAGTCTGGTGTTCCAGGCCGCATTTAAGACATCTTGGCTTTAGGTGGCAATTGGCTGCCGTGTGGTAGAACTTGTTGCAGTTAAAGCATTGGGTAATTCCTCTAACGAGGAACCCCTTAACTCTAACGTGCATAAATCCTACCTTATTGATGTCGAAAATTCGTTGGTTGTTATCGTTCCTGGGTAACACCACTTGGAAAAATGGGAGTGGGGCTTTGGTTTTTTTGGATATAAGTTGAATTACTGTGTCGATAGTAAATCCATCTTCTTCGAGATCCTCTTGGATCTCGTAGGTCTTGGTGAAACTGGGGAGTCCTTTTATGACAACTTTAATTGGCTTATTGCTTTTAGGCTTGGTGACAATAAATTCAAATTCTTTATCTTGTTCTAAAAATTGAGTGAGGCTGTGGTAATCTTCGCTGTTACTTGCAGTTAATTTAAGGAATTCGCCGGCTGGTTTATTAATTGTATCAGGGAATTTGGAATAAATGGCTTTAAGTTGGTCACGAACTGTGGTTTTTATTTTAAGGAAAATAGGTGAAATAGGCTTGGGGGTGGGGGGTTCCTGGGGTAATTCTATCGTTTGCTGTTCATCTTCGACATCGGATTCAAGATCCGAAAAGCTGTTGGGAGAGGCAGGTCTAGCTGTTTTTTTAGGTAAGACAAAGTCGTCCGTTAAATCCTTGGTCTTCTTCCTCTTTTTCTTGGGTCTGCGTTTCGGGAGAGGATTAACCTCAGCCGATTCACAATTTTCATTAACTATTGGGGGTTTTTAACTAAGGTTTTAGGTTCCTCTGGGATTGGCGAGGGACTTTTAGAATTAGCGTTAAGTTTTTAAATTTAGGGCAAGAAGGGTTATTGCATGTGGGAAGGGATTCAAGCTCGATCAATGCAGCATCCTTACCTTGCTGGTGCTCCATGACCTGCTTCCTGACGATCTCCTTCAAGTGGGCATTTTGGTCCGTGTCAGGGCAGCATTCAATAATTTGTGAAAAGTTCACAATACATGCATCTTCGGCAGTAACAGTAGTGACTAAATCGGTTCTTTTGTTGCACGAGCACTGTCTGTCCGGTGGATCGACATCCATCGTAGCCATAATACAACGTTGGTATTTCCTGAGCTCAGAGACACGTCTGAACTGGTCGAAATCCTACAGTCTTTGGATCTAAAAAGATCTGTAACTCTTTATAAAGCTGGCTACTTATAAGACTGCCCTTTTTGCATATTTCTTGACATGAAAGCATGATTGGCTGTTACCCAACATATTTGCATACTTCCATCTACCTCTGCAGCGAATTGCATCCTCATCAATTCTGATTGGCTTCCGGAAATTAGCATTTTCCTCTCCGTGCTTAACTTTTGGAAGTGAGTGTATTTAAATAGAGTAACTTCATTTCGTTTTGCTTAAAATTTGCTTCAAACTTACATGTACACATGAAATATTTTCTCTTCTTGGTCAATCTTTAATTTCATGTAAATTACCTGAATAAAAAAAAATCAAATTTATATGTTAGTGATTTTTTCTAGAAACTGTACCATAGATGGATGAAAAAAGTTTAAACCTCAAACAAACTTTTTTTTTCACTACGAGAGGCAACTCGTGAGATCTAGTAACTGTGGTTTTCATCAGTTTTCCCCATCTAGAATCAATATTTACATAGATTTAACTGGATTAAAAAATTTTAAAAAACTACTGTTGTTTGATAGTTCATGCTAAATTGTTCAAGAGAATTCCTTTTCAAAAAGGATTTTAGCAAAAATAGACAGAGCAATATTGAGTTTACAGAAAAATTATTGTCGAAATCAGCACACCAAATTACATTAAAAATCGCCATAAACATCTTTTGTATTTTGCCAACATTTCAATGTAAGAGCATCCTGTGTAATCAATAAAACTTGAATCAAGCAGCACAAAATTTAAGAAATTTATTTTTTCTATACCTTTGTCTAATAAATAGTTTAATTATTTTATTATTAATTATAGCAGAGCTATCCATTAAGAGCGGAATCGATGGCAGAACTATTTTGTGTAGCAATATCACTTGAATATTCCATTTGGTGAATCACTTGATAAACACAGGATTTGAGAAAAATAAACATATACTTTTATTTTCGAATTGTTTTTTTCTCCCTGGAATAGCTGTGAATTACAGATCTAATGACGTGAGAAAATTATTAACCCATATCTACATTTTGTATTGGATTAAGTTTTTTAAAATAATGAGAGATCTCTGAAAAAATTTTTATTCCACTGTTTCTGAGAATAAATATAAAGATACTCTATAGAATGTTATATAAAATGGAATGATGGAAAAACTTAAATATTCCTTCTATTTTTATGTAAAATATTTTATAAAGTTGCTTAAGTAGTAAAAAAATGTATTAATTGATTCAAAAGCATAAACATTGCCTTAAAAATTTTACATTTTTATTTATCTTTCACTTATTTCTGTAGAATCTTTAAAAAGGCAACTTTCATTAATTCAAACCTTCGATAATACGAACCTCTCACTAATTCAAAGTATATTATCAGCCCCTAGAAAAACTCTTGATATTTCGAACTATACTCTGATTAGGAAGGGTACGATGACCGAATCACAGCCGCTGCCGGGTTACTGTAGGAGAAGAGTGTGACTTAAACGAATAAATATCACCATATTTGGCGAGTGGGTTAAAAAATGCTTGTGAAAAATTTTTTCATTAAAATTGTAGGAGCTGTTTTTTTTTTTTTTTTTTTTTGATGAAAATAGTACATGCCACTTTTTTTAATTGAGATATTTAAGGGCTTACGTTTTAATATGTTTAGAAATATTGATGAATAAACTAGTAAAACTTTTCTCGAACAAAATCTCATTAGTTCTCAACATATTGATAGCAATGTTTTTTAAATGAAAAAATACCGTTAAATTGTAATTCATGCTTTCATTAACTTGATTTTTTAAGTGACTTAGGCCACTTTCAAAATAAACGGCTCATTTTTCTTTAATTTTTATTTATTACATCCGTTTATAAAATACAAATTTCTATCTTGTTTTTTAAGAATTAATCGCCTTTTCTCGGTTATTACTATTTTAAATCCGTTTGTAATAATTATTCACATTACATGTATAAATGCCGTTTATGTATGTTAACTTAAGATATACAGAAGCACAAATTTCAGCATCATCATTTACTTCCTTCAGAACTTTGGTTAATGTAGGAATCTCATTTTTTCGAAGAAAGCCATGAATTTTTCTCCGAATGCACGCAATGTGAAGTCGTCATATTTCACCAGTTTATTACGCTTGCCTACGGCACCGGGTCGTTTTTTACCAGGAGAACTTACAGCACTTGATGCCTTCTTTTCTTTCTTCATACGGAAAACAGTTCTTTTCGAAACGCCAATCAGTTCAGAAACCTTTTTCACGATTTCTCTGATGGATTCTTGCGGGTTTTCTTCTCGAAGTCGAGAATAAACATTCAATATGTTTTTCCGAGCTCCGCTTCGGATAGATTTTCCTCGCCTCGATGGTGTATACAGCGAGGTTGGTGACATTTCTATCACAGACATGTTTAAAATGTCAAAAAAACAACAAGAACAAAGATAGTAGCATGAGATATCAAAATAGTATGTATGAACGATAGCAAAGACGCAAAGGGAATGGCGTTGATTTGGCGGGAATGCTTAGGTAACTCTGCCAAGGATGTAATCTTGAAAACCGGTTTTTAGCCAAGTGAAGTTTCATCAAATTGTTGTTTTTCAACTGTATTCGTTCACAGGTATTAAGGAATAAATGCTTTTAAGATGTGATTAATTTAAAATATATCCTTAAAATCACAATTTCGATAATACACGATACTTTTTAACAATTTTCTATGCATTTGCTTTCATTTAAATTCCAAAACAAGTAGGAACTATTTTTCAAGCGGATTGTTACATTTCCTACCCTACCTAATGCTGCCAACTTAAGGTGAAACGGAGTATAAAACAATACATTTTGGTACTCTCAATATTTCGAAGTAAAATCTGTGGCTGGCAAGACTACAACATGCAAAAATTTAAAGTTATCTTATATAGCTCTCCACATTTTGAACACTGATTATCATGTAGTGTACTATAGCAAACAGGCTGGAGCTTACATGTTTTGTGTTGTGTTGTCTCTGCATGTGTCCCCTGTAACGTAGCCCCTTTGATGACCATCTGTCTGCCATTGCTTCTTTGTGTTTCCGGATTCCTCAAGCAAAAAGACACTTTTATTGCTTTCCTTCTTCAAGTGGACAATAGACTGGCTGCATTTGTTGTCAGTCGTCTTTTGCTTAACATGTGTCCGTGATACACATGTGTTCAGAAAAGATATTCTAAAGAAGAGATGCATAGGATTGTGTATTTTGCATCAGAGTGACATAATGATTTATGACTCATCTGTGTGACTTATGGTATGTGGCACCAAATAGGTTGGTCCCTTCAACTTCAAATTATCAAGAGTTGACTGTCTAAATCACCATTGTTCATGTTGCTGCATCATCATACTTTTAAAACTCTCTTTCCAATTCTTTTTACATTTTTTTTTTTCAAATTTCCATTTCTATCTGTATTGAATTTGCTATTTGCATTTATCTAATTGGTAAGAGAATAAATCAAACTCTTGAATGAAGGAATTCACATGAGTAATAGAATAGAATTTATTAATCTTTTTGGTTAAGCTAATAATTATATTAATACAGTCTTTCTCGACATTAATTTTAATAGGTAGCATCATTGATTGAACTTTGTTTCAGAATTTATATTTACTATTTTTCTCATTAAATATATTGAAAGATTTCAATGCTTTAAAAAATATATACCCTCCCCCCCCCTCCTTTTTCCATTAATTAAAATACTTTTTTGAAATTTAAAATGGGGCTGTGGATTGGTAATTAACCATTGTGGACCTAGTACATTCCCCCGGAGTTTATCACTTTTTAGTGTGACACCATATAGGTAGGTACCAATTGCCACAATGCAATTTTGATGCCCAGTTTTCTCTCCACAGAGCTCCTGAGCTCTGATAATGCAAAATTGTACTGGAAATTTAATTTTTCCGAGAATTTTGCTCAAGGGATATTTAACATGCTGCATAATCAAACGACATGGACGCTGTCGATTTTCAGCTTCATGAAAATCCATCGACTTGGGTGTATAAGGCCAGCGGCTAATCAACTATGCCATCCAACCAGCATCAAGTGCTGTCTAGATATATACAGTTGGCTTGATTTTGTCTTCATTGCAACCTTTTTACTTTATGCTTTTTGATTATTGTAAAATACATAAAATTCTTTTTCTTAACAATCATTAGCTATCTTAAAAGTTTTTGAGTCACTTTAAATGCCAGAACAAATGGTTTCAAAGGTTTTTGCTTGTCATTCCAATGTAAACTTAAAATTTAATAGAAATTTAAAATTCTGAAGTTATAAGTCATGCCAAGTATAATAACATTTTGTAACCTTAAATAAATTATAACGGCTCTAAAAACTGATTCCATTCCAATGATCATATATTTTACAGTATATTAAATTAATGTTATTAAAGTTTCTTCTTATGCTTAGTTTTCAAAGTAATTAATTTTTTAATTTAAGGATTCATCAATAATTTCTCTATAAAAGGTAGTTAGAATACTTTAACTGTCACCTAAACATAAATATTATGTTAAAATACTTACTAACAGCCACATTCCTAGAATAACCAATTTAGCTATAACCAAAATTAATTTCTAATTTTTGTTATTGCTTAATTTGCCGAAAATGAAGCCGAGCAGATTTAAGCAAAATTCACACTTTTAATATTTATCTTGTACACATTGCAATAAAAATTTTGGGGGTTACCTTCCCTCAGAAAATTAGAATGAAATTTCAATTATGTAGGAATCAAATCTTCCAAAAGCTTTTAATTTACACTTGTGCACGCATGTATATTTCATTAAACTACTTATTAAATAAATTTATCCTACTTTGATCTCTTATTTATAATATTTGAAATTAAGTGGTTTTGGTAAGTAAAACACACGAAAATTGTATTTACTATCCATTACGAATGTCAAAAGGTTTCCAATAAAAACGGTTTCATGAAAAATTTGTATTCCATTCTTTGAAACAAGCTGTTTTTGTACAATTACATCGATTATTTGATTACTTATCATTGGGTATTAAGTTTTTTTATACTTATTTATACAAATCAACCAATTTGGTACTACTGTTTTGACATCAATGATGTCAAATCGCTAACCCGCGAGAAGCTACTTCTGTTAGCAAAACAGGCTAAACGCAGTGATCAATCAGTGAAAGGTTGGGGCTGCACAGTGAATATTCCCATTCAACGTGACACTCAATTTGCTCCCCACCCAAAACAACGATTTGATTCTAGAATATTTTCAGACATCCACGTTTTGTTCTTTGTGGCCATGTGATCCAAAAGCTCCATTATCTTCTATAGTGTATCTGAGAAAAAATCAGAACATTGGCCATTCTGCTTTTTTTAGTATTCCTCGGAAAACAGTATGAGAATACATCGGAAGTACGAGGATAGAACCATAAGTACCAGGCCTTACCGAGAGATGGCGGTAGTTTGCAAAATATTACCGTATTTGAAAGTACGCAATCTATAAAGTATACGTTTCAAATTTGAAGACACCACGTTGTTTAGTATTTGTTTGGCAGCCATCAATAGAGTGAACGTTTTCAGTAAAAATGGAGAAAATTGGTCATCGTTATGTGATACAATACTTTTATTTGAAAGACCTCAGCCCAACCAATATAAAAGCTGAACTAGACTCTACTCTGGGTGTGTGAGTCTGCTCCTTCGTTTACAACAGTAAAATATTTGGTAGCAGAGTTTAACCGAGGCCGTAGGAGCTGCCAAGACGAGCATCGCACTGGTCGATCAAATTAGGTGACGACTACAGAAATGGTGAAGAAAATCCACAAAGTGGGACTGGATGATCGTCGACTGAAAGTGCGTGAACTAGCAGACATAGTAGGCATTTCAAAATAATGGTGTATTGCATATTATTTGGAAAATTTGCTGTGTGCAAGATAGGTGCCGCGCGTTTGCTCATACTCAAGAAAAAAGTGTCATGAAGATGCTTCATTTGAGTGTTTAGCGAAGTTTCACATCAACAAAGCAGAATTTTTGAGGTGTTTTATAACCCTGGATAAAACATGGGTTTATCATTTCATACCGGAGACAAAATAACAATCAAAACAATGGACTTAAAAGGGAGAACCGGCTCCAAGGAAGGCGAAGACCGTTCTATCTGCAGGCAAGGTCATGGCATCAGTTTTTTGGGAAACGCGTGGGATGATTTTCATTGACTATCTTGAAAAAAGAAAAACTATCAACGACGAGTATTGCGCGAACTTATTGCAACGCTTAAGCGAAAAAATCAAGCAAAAACTGCCATATTTGGGGGAGACGAAAGTGTTGTTTCATCAACACAATGCATCTGCTCACAAATCCGTTATTGCAATGGACAAAATTAATGAATTAAAGTTTGAATTGCTACTTCATACACCCTATTCGCTAATATTTGCCCCCTTAGGATTATTTTCTATTCCTAAACTTGAAAAATTGGCTCAGTGGTCAAAGATTAACCAACGATGAAGAAGTGATGTCGGCAGTTAATGGCTGTTTTGAGGAGCAAGACAGTTATTATAAAAAGGGTATCGAACTTAATGAACATCGTTGGGATAAGTGTATAGAGTAGAAAGGAAATTATGGTTAAAAATAAAAGTGTTTTCCAAAATTTTTGTGTTTTCTTTGTTGTGTCGGGTACACTTCTGGGACCTCCCTCATACAATTTTCCGAATTCTACATGATTTTGTGTAGCACTGATCTTGTAATATGTAGAAATTTAAGTGACGAAATATCACTCGTGTAGCATCGGTCTTCATGATTTTTTTTTTTTTTGCATCAACTGCACTTGCCAAATCGTCCATAATTGCGGAGAACTGGTCATCCTTAAATGATCACTCATAATTGCGCACTTTGCTGTCATTTTTTGCATAGGAGCCGTGCGAGTCGCATATCAATAGTGAATGTCTGTTGCGGAAAAATTTCTGGTAGTCAAAAACCAAATCATAGACAGTTGGTAGGCTGTTCAAATATATTAAACATTGTATTTCACGATATTGACTGGCCGAGTGGTCTAGGCATCGGATCATGGCTAGCGTGTCATGAGTTTGATCCTAGTACCACTAAAGACCCGCCGTGTAGGGAGCGATGCACGTTAAATCTGTCGAGAGCTCAAACGTCCTCCCGTTGGTGTGGTGTGGTAGTTAGGAGAGGGGGTGCCAGCTCAGGTGTCGTCCGCGTCACTTGACCATGGTTCAAAATTACGCGGACCGTCGCCAAAAGCCCTCGTGTTGCTAATCAGTGTGACGTTAATATTCTCTCATTCACGATATTGACCTTTTTAAATTATAGCCACGACTTCAAATTTCGTTTAGTGTTGCGCAAGACATGCTAGAAGCCAGCGCACATATTCGAGGGTTCGAACCTTAATAGTGGCAACACTGCTGTAAAAATGCTACGTAACAAAACCAAAGAATATCACTTATACCATACGTGAGCTACATACCAACCTTACCTCTCAGCAGAAAGATTCGTCCTTGCTACGCTACGCGCATGCAGAGTAACGCGAAGAACTGATCCTTGTATTAGCTTGCGGTCTAAAGTAAGTGTTGTCAGGATGTTTTCAAAACAGGAACAAAAAATTGGATAAAAAGTGAATGTGCCAGAGGTCGTACAGCATGACAATGTCATTTAGGGCTTCAAGAGGTAGAGAATCTGCATTGCCTTACAGAACTGTAGCAAGATGGGTAAAAGCCTTAAATGAAGGACGCCAAAATGTGGTAGACATGCATTGGCAAGGTCGTCCTTGTGTCAGCGAAGCAGAAGTGCATGCTGTTGCCACACTAATGGACATTGAACAACGCCAAACGATTCGTGAGCTCACTCGACAGATAGGATTTGCGCATACGACTGTGCCGCAGATTCTTAAGGAACACCTGGGCATGAGAAAAATTGCTTCACGATGGGTTCTACATCATTTGACGGAAATGCAGAAATGGCTACGGTACGATGCTGCTCGAACCCACCTGGAGCGCTATGAGCGCGAAAAAGAGGCTTTTTTAGACCGTTTCATTACGTTAGATGAGACTTGGGCCTGTTAATACCAGCCAGAACTGAAACGCCAATCAAACGAATGGCGTCATTACGGATCACCCCCCTCAGGGGGCTCAGCTTCTTTAGGTGAGTACGGGTGTCACAATCCCGAGGTGCTCTAGTGATCTTTTCCTTTTCCCACGGGGTTTACTGTCTTTGGTAAACATGGGCTTCACGAACCCGGGGTACCCTAGTGATCCTTCTCTATTTTCGACCCTCTTTCTTGTCATTCAATTCTTTCTTTCTTTCTCTTCCCGTCTAGACCACAGATATTAAAACAAATGTTTGGCGCAGTATAGCTGAAATCGGCTCTTGCGCCAATAAACCCAAAATCAATCACTAACTCATTACGGATCACCACGACGCTCGAAATTTCGTCAGAACCCCAAAGTGAAAGGCAAGACCATTCTCGTGTACGACTGTGCTGGTGTCATCCTAAGGCATACCTTTCCCCCACAGCATACCGTCAATGCGCAGTATTACTGCTCATTTTCGATCAAAGGGCTGGGAAGTGCTTTACCATCCACCATACTCCCCAGATCTAAGCTCTTGTGACTTTGACTTATTTCCTAAGATGAAAGAACCACTTCGTGGCATTCGCTTCAAAACTGTTCCAGATAATCTTAAGGCAGTAGGCCGATCCATTCGAATTTTCAACATAACAGTCACTACTACAGGTGTTCTGCGATTTCCACATCATTGGAAACGGGTTATACGCAATGCTAGCGACTATATTGAAGGATTGTCAAACATGGTGACATGAATCACTTTTGTATTCCATGTAAACAAATAGTTGACACTATTAAAGTTCCAACCCTTGTACATTTCAATAAGCCTGCGAAATTTACATTGATAGAACTATGCAATTTGAAAATAGTTCTCGTGCATGCCTATTTTTCATAAATATCAGCATAAATGCATTTCTTTAGTCAAATAGCTTTGAAATATATTACTGAATGTTTATTCTTTTAAATTTAAATTGTTAAACAAAATATATAAACATTAAAAGAACATTTTATTTTAAACCGTAACATAAACCAGGTTTGTATGTGGATGACGCTTATATTTCTATTGCACACACAAAGATTACATTACATTCAGCCTGTAAAAATAACTTCAGCAGTATACTTCTAGAAATTAAATCTAAATTAAGGGGACTTTAATTTTTTGCGTTATTCTAATTTTAATGCAACATTCAATCGTTAAAAGTCAACATGTTTGCATAGGAAAGAGGTTTTCTAAGTGAGTATTACAAGAAATATTTTCTTAAAATTATAAAACTGTACAAATATATTACTTGGGACAGAGAGATGAATAGTGTTTTTTTAAGAATTAGTCTAATAAATGGCATCGAGAATCTCAGATAAAAAGTCCTTTTTTTTCAATAGTAGAATATTTTGAATCCAAATACACTTATGAACGTTAATATTAGATTTTTTCTTAAGACTACCACACTTATTTTGTTCGATTATCTATATATATAAAGGAGAAAAGCGACTCACTGACTCACTGACTGACTGACTAATCACGAAATCTCTGGAACTATTCAACCTACAGACTTGAAATTTGGTAGACATGTTCCTTTGATAAAGTAGACATCAGCAAAGAACGGATTTTCCGATATTCGAAACGCAAGGGGCGTTACGGGGAGTTAAGGGGCGTTAATAATAATTGTTTCCATCTTTAAACTACTTGATGTACAACCTTGAAATTGGGTAAGCGGATTTCTTTCAGAGAGTAGAGATCCGCTACAAAATGAGTTTGGTGAAAATCGACCCCCAAGTGGCGTTGCAGGGGCGTTATAGATAATTATTTCGATTTTTAAACTATTTGACGCACTGTCTTTAAATTTGATATATAGATTCCTTTCGTAGAATAATGATCAGTTACAAAACGGGTTTTGTGAAAACAGACCTCTAAGTGGCGTTGCAGGGGAATAAGTGGCCAAAGAGATAAATATTTTTGTTTTTAAACTATTTGACCTACCTGTTTGAAAATTGGTAGGAATGTTTCTTTCATGGAGTAAATATCCGCTACAAAATGGGTTTTGGGAAAATTGACCCCCAAGGAGTGTTGCGGGGGCGGGGGGTTTGAGGGGCGTTATAAATTCCTATTTTTAAGTTATTAGACGTACAGTCTTGAAACTTAGTAAGCAGATTCCTCTTATAGGGTAGAGATACGCTAAAAATGGGTTTCGTGAAAATTGCCCCCAAGTGGCGTTGCGGGACTTAAGGGGCGTTATAGATAATTATTTCCATTTTTAAACTATTAGACGCACAGTCCTTATATTTGATAAAGAGATTTCTTTCATAGAGTAGAGATCAGCTATAAGAAGGTTTTGTGAAAACAGACCTCTAAGTGGCATTGCAGGGGAATAAGTGGCCAAAGATATAAATATTATCGTTTTTTAACTATTTGACCTACCTGCTTGAAAATTGGTAGGAATGTTTCTTTCATGGAGTAAATATCCGCTACAAAACGGGTTTGGAGAAAATTGACCCCCAAGGGGTGTTGCGGGGGGTTAAGGGCAGTTATAAATAATTATTTCTATTTTTAAACTATTAGACTCACAGTCTTGAAATTTGGTTAGCAGATTCCTCTCATAGGATAGAAATACACTGCAAAATGTGTTTTGTGAAAATCGACCCCTAGGTGGTGTTGCGGGGGTTCAAGGGGCGTTATTGATAATTTTTTTGCATTTTTAATTAATTGGACGCACAGACTTCAAATTTTGCTAAGCAGATTCCCTTCATAGAGTGCAATTCCCCTACAAAATGGGTTTTGTGAAAACAGACCCAGAAGTGGCGTTGCGGGGGCTCAAGTGGTGTTATAGACAATTATCCCCATTTTTAAACTGTTAGACGTACAGTCTTGAAATTTGATAAGCAGATTCCTTTCGTAAAGTAGAGAACCGCTACAAAATGGGTTTCGCGAATATCAACTACTAAGTTTAATTTCGGGAGATTAAGAGGCGTAATCGATAAATATTTCCATTTTTAAACTACTTGATCATCTTGCTTGAAAATTGGTAGGCATGTTCCTTTCATGAAATAGAGTTCCTCTAACAAAGAGTAAAATGAAAATTGACCCCAAAGATGTTTGCGAGGGGACAAGAGGAGTTACAGAAAAAAATTCCTGTTTTTAATTGTTAGACCCATATACTTGAAATTTGTTAAGCATGTTTCTTTTGTTGAATAGGGATCCACTAAGAATAAATTTTCAGCAAATCAAGTTCTGGGGGATTGCAGGGGGTTACTGGGACGTATTGACAAAAAATTACTTTTTTCGAGCTACAAGGACTATAATAATGAAATTTGGTTTGCATTTTTCTTTTGTTGAATTGAAATCCGCTAAGAGCGGTCATTTTGGAAAACGGCTCTCACCGGGATTACGGGGATATTGATAGTAAAACTTTTGTTTTTTTTCTGTTAGATTTAGACTTGAAATTTGGCTTGCATGTTTAATTTACGGAGTAGAGATCCACCGAAAATTGGTTTTGCGGGAATCCACTTGGTTTTTGAGTTACGAAAGAGCAAACATCATTCTATGCTTCAATTTTAGAGATTTTTAGAAAATACAAATTAGATGAGTTCTGCCCCCCTTTTTTTATCAACAGGTGACAGTTACAGGTATAAGTATATTTTTGGATTCAATCGAATTCTTAATGCTAGGACTTAGATATCAATAATTCATACATATATATAAGCAGTAAAAATTTATAAAACATCATGAAATACCCAGCGAAGCGGGCGGGTAACAGCTAGTCTATATATATAAAGGAGAAAAGCGACTCACTGACTGACTGACTAATCACGAAATCTCTAGAACTATTCAACCTACAGACTTGAAAATTGGTAGACATGTTCCTTTGATAGAGTAGACATCAGCTAAGAAAGGATTTTCCGAAATTCGAAACGCAAGGGGCATTACGGGGGGTTAAGGGCTTTAATAATAATTGTTTCCATGTTTAAACTACTTTATATACAATCTTGAAATTGAGTAAGCGGATTCCTTTCAGAGAGTAGAGATCCGCTACAAAATGAGTTTGCTGAAAATCGACCCCCAAGTGGCGTTGCAGGGGCTTAGGGGGTGTTATAGATAATTATTTCCATTTTTAAACTATTTGACGCACTGTCTTTAAATTTGATATATAGATTCCTTTCGTAGAATAATGATCAGTTACAAAACGGGTTTTCTGAAAACAGATTTCTAAGTGGCGTTGCGGGGGATTAAGGGGCGTAATAGATAAATATATCCGTTTTTAAACTACTTCACCTACCTGCTTGAAAATTGGTAGGTAAGTTTCTTTCCTGGAGTAAATATCCGCTACAAAAGGGGTTTTGGGAAAATTGACCCCCAAGGGGTGTTGCGGGGTCGAAGGGTTTAAGGGGCGTTATAAATTCCTATTTTTAAGTTATTAGACGTACAGTCTTGAAACTTAGTAAGCAGATTCCTCTTATAGGGTAGAGATACGCTAAAAATGGGTTTCGTGAAAATTGCCCCCAAGTGGCGTTGCGGGACTTAAGGGGCGTTATAGATAATTATTTCCATTTTTAAACTATTAGACGCACAGTCTTCATATTTGATAAAGAGATTTCTTTTATAGAGTAGATATCAACTATAAGAAGGTTTTGTGAAAACAGACCTCTAAGTGGCGTTGCAGGGGAATAAGTGGCGTAAGAGATACATATTTTCGTGTTTAAATTATTTGACCTACCTGCTTGAAAATTGGTAGGAATGTTTCTTTCATGGAGTAAATAGCCGCTACAAAACGGGTTTGGAGAAAATTAACCCACAAGGGGTGTTGCAGGGGTTAAGGGCAGATATAAATAATTATTTCTTTTTTTAAACTATTAGACTCATAGTCTTGAAATTTGGTTAGCAGATTCCTCTCATAGGATAGAAATACACTGCAAAATGTGTTTTGTGAAAATCGACCCCTAGGTGGTGTCGCGGGGGTTCAAGGGGCGTTATTGATAACTTTTTTGCATTTTTAATTAATTGGACGCACAGTCTTCAAATTTTGCTAAGCAGATTCCTTTCATAGAGTGCAATTCCCCTACAAAATGGGTTTTGTGAAAACAAACCCAGAAGTGGCATTGCGGGGGCTGAAGTGGCGTTATAGACAATTATCCCCATTTTTAAACTGTTAGACGTACAGTCTTGAAATTTGATAAGCAGATTCCTTTCGTAAAGTAGAGAACCGCTACAAAATGGGTTTCGCGAATATCAACTACTAAGTTTAATTTCGGGAGATTAAGAGGCGTAATCGATAAATATTTCCATTTTTAAACTACTTGATCATCCTGCTTGAAAATTGGTAGGCATGTTCCTTTCATGAAATAGAGTTCCTCTAACAAAGAGTAAAATGAAAATTGACCCCCAAAGATGTTTGCGAGGGGTCAAGAGGAGTTACAGAAAAAAATTCCTGTTTTTAATTGTTAGACCCATATACTTGAAATTTGTTAAGCATGTTTCTTTTGTTGAATAGGGATCCACTAAGAATAAATTTTAAGCAAATCAAGTTCTGGGGGGTTGCAGGGGTTACTGGGACTTATTAACAAAAAAAAATTACTTTTTTCGAGCTACAAGGACTATAATAATGAAATTTGGTTTGCATTTTTCTTTTGTTGAATTGAAATCCGCTAAGAGCGGTAATTTTGGAAAACGGCTCTCAACGGGATTACGGGGATATTTATAGTAAAACTTTTGCTTTTTTCTGTTAGATTTAGACTTGAAATTTGGCTTGCATGTTTAATTTACGGAGTAGAGATCCACCGAAAATTGGTTTTGCGGGAATCCACTTGGTTTTTGAGTTACGAAAGAGCAAACATCATTCTATGCTTCAATTTTAGAGATTTTTAGAAAATACAAATTAGACGAGTTCTGCCTTTTTTTTTTATCAACAGGTGACAGTTACAGGTATAAGTATATTTTTCAATTCAATCGAATTCTTAATGCTAGGACTTAGATATCAATAATTTATACATATATATAAGCAGTAAAAATTTATAAAACATCATGAAATACCCAGCGAAGCGGGCGGGTAACAGCTAGATATATATATATATATATAATGTAGGTCGCACTCTCAAGCAACACGAAGGACTATTGGTGACGGACCTCGTAATTTCGAACCGCGATCAAGTGACGAGGGCGACATCAGAGCTGTCGACTCACACCATGCTAATGAAACTCCAATTAAAATTGTGTTTTAAATTACAATAACGCATAGAAGGTTTTGACTTTTATTAGGGAATGTCTAAAGAAACGTTCTACAACATGTATGACACGCACATATGATATATGAGTACACACTTTTCACAAGTGTCTCGAAATGAGTTATAATCAAATTTATATTGTGAATTTGAGAATTGATTCTTTTTTTCTACAACAGCAAATACGTATGTATATCTAATGAAATCTAATTGCGGTTTCTTTAATCTTTCTTTTTTTTTTTGATTAACACTTAATAAATTGATAACCAAATAAATTTGTTTGCTATGGAAGCTTTCTCAAGAACTTCGTATTTTCTGCAATTCATTTAGACCTGATAGGGTCGCATACTTTGATCATAAGCTGTTGTATAAGAAGGATAAGGTATCACAAAAAGAAAGTTCATTTCAGATAAAATCTTTCTTGCATGCAATATATTGATTGAAAATCTTTGTTTATCTGTGCAAGTAAAATTTAGGCATAAAAAAAGAAAGATGTTCAAATAATATATCTCGGATATTCTCTTATGCTATATTGATGATTACTCGTTGATTATTATCTATTATTCATTCATAAAAGAGACGATAACCTGAAAAGTTTCTACTAATGATAAAGTTATCAGGAAAAGCGACCTTTAACTTTTCCTTACTTATAATATTCTAAGTTCCTTCCTCTTTTAAAAGATAACATTATGTTTGTTTATTATCACAATTTTGCTTATCAATCACAACTTCTTAACAATACAGAAAAACTCATTTTATATGTGGTATTTTTTAAAGAAAACAGTAACTAAAAATATGTAGAAAGAAGTATTCGAGAAAAAAGAATTTTTGGCAGTTTATTTAAATCCAGGTAAGATTTCAACAAACTTTCTTTGTCAATTGATAAAAAAGAGAATATGAATGAAATAACTGTCTATTTATAAACTTCCGTATGATAGTATAGATTTAAAAAAGATAAAAATAAAGGGGGGGGGGAGCATTTTACTACAATACTAAATTTAACCAGGAAATCATAAATTTATGATTTATTTGGAAAATGACAAAACATAGGTTAGTTACTATTAGGGAATGTTTTGAGATGGAAGAGGCTTAAAAAAGAAAGGTAAATGCTCTAACAAAATTCATTGTTTCCATTCTAAACAACGAAAAATTATGGTTAAAATTCCCTTTGATCAATTTTAATCAATTTAACTTCTTATTTTTCCAGCTTCAATCTTCATCACGTTCTTTCTACAAAGGAATCGAAATATCAAAGCAGTTCGGACATATCCTTATGAATTGTTTAGCTTAAATGCAAGCTTGTTTAGCAAAAATTCCTGGTTTGATATTTTTCTTTTGTCTTATTTAAATAAACTTTATCAAAATTATTTTAATCCTTTAAATAAGAAACGTTTTATTCTAGCGACATTTTGTACAATTAAAAATAAATTTTGGAAATACTATAATTTTTTCCCTTAGTTTATTAAACATTCTGGTTTTATTTTTCTCTTTGTATTTCGTGAAATAATTGTATACTATTTACAGTAAAACGTCGTTTATCGGAAAGTTTATTATCCAAAACATCAAATATCCGAACCAGTTTTTTTTTTGTCAACTACATGTATTGTATATGAATATGTTTTTGAACAGTGCAATGCTCAACAGTTGTTTCATGTGAGGTCAAAAGTGACGGGAAAACTCAAGGTTTCGGTTGTGTGGTTTCGTAAACCTCCGCGGAATATTAGATCAGTTTGCTTCCAAGTGAGGGGGTGCATACGTGCTCTTTTGTTGAGTTGCGAACAGCTATGGCTTCAAATTCAAAACGGAAGCGCAATGTCTTTAAAATAGAGACAAAACTTGAAATATTGAACCATCTCGCGAAGGGAGAAAGTGGAGCTTCTCTAACACAGTTTCATAAGGTTGGAAAGTCAACAATTTCAGACATAAAAAAAGCCGAGAAACCATTTTAAATTTAGCGTCAAGACTTGACTCAGAAGATGGCTCGAAGAAAAGGAAAGCCATGAGGGAAGCAAACGATGTTGTTCTTGATCGTGCACTCTCGTCAAGAAACTTCGTGAACGTGAAGGGAAAACAGGCAAAGTTGAATTGATCCTCGATGATGCTCCCTGTCATCCACTTGTCGAAATTCTCAATGCAATTGATGACGACTTCAGCGTGATGTATCTTCCAACAAACGTCACTGCGCTGGTCCAACCAATGGTCCAAGGCGTCATTGAAAAGCTCAAGAGAATTTATAGGAAACAGGTTTTGCGGAGATTACTTTTAGCAGAAAACGATGAAGAAAGTGCTGCTGCTTTTGCAGAAAAGCTCAATATGAAGAACGCCTGCTGCATGTTAGCCGAAGCGTGGGACTCGCTCGAAAGACAGAGCCTGAAAATGCATGGAATAAGCTGTGGCCAGATTTAGAAGACGAAAAAGACTTCAATGACGACAACAGGGAGGAGATTACTGACTTTGTCCAATTGATCTCAAGATTTCAAGAATGCGATGAAGAAGATGCCTGGATGGTACGCGATACAGAAGACTGTGGGTTTCAAATGCTAAATGAGGACGAGATTATGACGTGCAAGAAGAATCCGACCCTGTCGAAGATAAAACGGATGAAGACGAGGACAACAACAACAGCGAAAGTAGCAAGGGTCCATCAAATGCTGACTCGTTTCTGCGTTAGAGACAGCTATGGAGTGGTACGAACAACACAATCAGAGTGCTGTCTTACTCAACTATTGCTGCTCAAGAGAATCAGAGACCTTGCTGCGAAAAAACGAAGGTGTACAATGGTACAGTGAAAAATAAGTGATTATTTTCCACAATAAAGGTAAAATTGCGACAGTTTAGACCTTTTTTTTTCTTCAAGCACTTTTCCCGCATGTAATGATTTTAAATATCCGTATAGTGTCCGGTTTCATATACTGCATGGATCGCATTCGGTTATCCGAACAATCACGCATCCGAATGGTGTCCGGTTCCAATTGATTCGGATAAACGACGTTCTACTGTAAATACGACTGCATTACATACTTTTAAAAATAAAATGCTAATTATAATAAACTTTTAACTTTACTCAGTGGCGCAATAGTCCATTAAGGCCTAGTCCTACTGTGCACATCTCAGTATATGTTACCTTGGGCCCTGAGGTGTATGAGCAGATGTTCTGGTCAGGTGGTCAGTCTGAGTGAAACCCTCAGTTCCCAAGCAAGCTTAGTACTCATTTATCGACTCACTGAAGTATTTTGATGAAAGGCTGAGTCGACCTTCCCCAGTCCGGGGTTTGAACCTCGGACCTGTGCTGGGGAAGCGCGATGCACCACCATTCATCACTGGGCTTCAATAAATGTTTAATAATTGTAATAGTTTACTTATTTAACTATATGAAGGATGTGAAAAGCCAATGCATCAAATAAATCATTTCAATAAGTAAATTCTCAGAATATCAATGGGGATTCGATTTACAGTATAACAAATATTATTTCTAACTTGCATAAAGAATGTATAAAATTAGATATAAAAATCGAAATGTAGAAATAATTAAAAGCATAAATTGAAAATGCACAGAAAAACATCCCAAGTAAAGGTTTAAGAAAAAACTGAATATCGGTTCTTCACCAATAGGTTATAGAGGTTACTTTGGTGCAGGGAAATTAAAAATAAACATAGATTATATATATATATCGCAAGACTATAAAAGTATTTTTTAGAGAATCCTTGAAAGAATGCGTTATTTTAATCTAAGTTCTAATTGCACATATAGTAAGTGCTCTTTTTTATAAATTTTCTATGAGGGTCCTATTTACTGTTTTCTGATAACGTCCGTATCAGCGTTATCAACGATACGGGACTTTCCAAGCCAGAGGGACCCCAAGAAGTGTAAGTAAAATATCAAAAAACGGTATCAATAGTCTTAAGAGAGTTTACATCTATAAAATCATCTGTCACTGTCTTCAAACGGTTAAAATTTATCCGTGAAATTTACGTCTTTATTGGCACGATTAGAAACTTTTAAAAGGAGGTCTCGTTTTACTACAATATTAAGACAAGGAGGCGTGATTTAGACTTGGAAAGGGAGTCCAAACATTTCTTATTCAAGGCAGCTCGTCGGAATGATCATTTGAAATAATATACAGGTAACATTTAGAACACAGGGGTGACCAACCCTTCTGGAAAGCATCCCACTATCTTATAAAAAAAATTATGCGTTCAAGAAACAAAAGAATATGAAATAATTAAAAAATATTACTTATGATGTTATGCGATTTTTACGCAAGTAGTATATTTTTTATGGAAGTCTAAGTAATAGTAATATAAAAGTACAATATATATAATAAATAAAACAAAAGTAACTAAGGTTTCATTGTTAATAAATATTTTGCCCCTTCAATAAGCTAGGTTAGGTATAAAACAAAAATGAGTGCCTTGAATCATTTAATTCTTTATAATTAATAATTTATCAATACTTCATTCAGTTTTGAATTTGTACTTCATATAGTAGAGAATATAAGGGGTATAAGTATAAGGAGTATAAGGGGTATTTGGGAAAAATGACCCCCAAGGGGTGTTGTGGGGGGGGGGGTTAAGATGGTAGATATTTAATTATTCCGATTTTTACATTATTAGATGCACAATCTTCAAATTTGGTAAGCAGATTCCTCTCATAGGATAGATATACACTACAAAATGTGTTTTGTAAAAATCGACCCCCCAAGTGGCGTTGCGGGGCTTAAAGGGCGATATAGATAATTATTTCTTTTTTTTAAAATACTGGACGTACAGTCTTGAACTATGATAATCAGAATCCTTTCATGGAATAAAGATCCCCTATATAATATGTTTTGTGAAAATCGACCCCTAGGTGGCTTTGCGGGGGCTCAAGGGGCGTAATAGATAATTTGTTTCCATTTTTAATTTATTAGACGCACAGTCTTCAAATTTGGTAAGCAGATTCCTTTCATAGAGTACAGTTTCCCTACAAAATGGGTTTTGTGAAAACAGACCTCCAAGTGGCGTTGTGGGGTCTCAAGGGGCGTTATAAATAATTATCCCCATTTTTAAACTATTAGAAGTACAGTCTTGAAATTTGGTAAGCAGATTCTTTTCGTAGAGTAAAGAGCTGTTACAAAATTTGTTTCGCGAAAATCAACCCTCAAGTATCATTTTAGGGGGATTAAGGGTCGATAAATATATCCGTTTTTAAACTTTTAGATCTACTTGCTTGAAAAGTGCTAGGCATGTTCCTTTCATGGAATAGAGTTCTCCTAACAAAGAGTAAAACGAAAGTCGACCCAAAGGACGGTTGCGAGGGGAGTTATAGAGAAAAAATTCCTGTTTTTGAATTGTTAGACCCACATACTTGAAATTGGTTAAGCATGTTTTTTTTTGTTGTTGTTGTTGAATAGGGATCCACTAAGAATGTATTTGAGGGAAATCAACTCCTGGGGGAGCAGGGGGTTACTGGGGTGTATACTGAGAAAAAAATTCTTTTTTTCGAACTACAAGGACTCTAATAATGGAATTTGGTAAACAATTTTCTTTTCTTGAATTGAAATCCGCTAAGAACGGTTATTTTGGAAAACGACTCTCAACGGGATTACGGGTATTGATTGTAAAAATTTCATTTTTTCCCTGTTAAATTTAGACTTGAAATTTGGCTTGCATGTTCATCTTACAGAGTATAGATCCACCGAAAATTGGTCTTGCGGGAATCCACTTGGTTATAGGGTTACGAAAGTGCAAACATCATTCTATACTTCAATTTTAGAGATTTTTAGAAAATATAAATTAGATGAGTTCTGCCCTTTTTTTTTATTAAGAGGTGCAGTTACAGGTATAAGTATATTTTTCAATACAATCAAAATCTTAATGCTAGGACTTAGATATTAATAATTTTTATATATATATATATATATATAAACAGCATATATTTTTATAAAGCATCATGAAATACCTAGCTAAACGGGTGGGTAACGACTAGTCTGTTTTATAAATGCGATCATTTTTATTTATTTTCTATAAAAGGGCATCAAAGAATTTTGATAAAAGTCCCATTAAGCGGTGGACCAGTACCGACTTTGGATTAAATGGTACCGAGCAACCCAAAGAATATTATATTAATTCCATTTTTATTTACTATGCTGTATTTCTCTCGGGTTTGTGTGACTTTCCATGGATATAAATCACTTTATATTCATTTTTTGGTATATCTGTATTTTATTCTGAAGGTATATTTATATATATATATACGATTAAATTAAAATAATTAAATTAAAACAACCTAAAATATGAGCAATCAATGTCCAGCCCCTTTAGTGGGCCACTTTAAAATTACAAACATTGACCGGTCCACGGCGACAAAAAGTTTGGAAGCACTGCCATTAAGGCCGCCAGTGTTTTCTGCTTTGTTTTTTCGCTTGTGTACTCAGTATTGAGTATAACCTTTGGTTCAGGGGGGAAATAATGGAACTGGTTCACGCTTAAAGAAAATACACATCTTTGATTGGATGAGAGCAGATAAATGTTTTAAGATTGAAATGTTTTTCTCGGTATATGTTTAACTAAATGCTTAAAATGGAGAGATAATGGGTTGCAAAATAAAAAAAGACAAATGACAAAGCATTTAAATATTGACAAAGATATTTGAGAATAGCAATGAAAACTGATATTACTATGCAAGATAAAGATGTTCTTTAAAGACAATGCTGATATAATAACTCAAAATATTTTTAAATTTGATTTTTTTTCTTTCGAAATTCTGATATTTTTGCTTGTGAAAGACGCAATTATCTGAAAACTGAATATGGTGTAAGAAATTAAAAGAATTTGCATATTTTATTGAATTGCATGAAAAGAGCTTAACTGAATGAAAAACCACTACTTCTGGATAAAAATGCAAATATTGTACAACAAATACTTAACCGTATGCGTGTGGGTAGGCGGAGCCAGCAGAAAAATAGGCTTTATAAGCGCGCGTAAGTTAAGACGTATTTCGTTCGCCAGCACACCTCGGCGAATTTCTTTGTGTTATTTTGAAGCAATCGGTTCAATTGAAATTGCAACAGTAAAAATGAGTAACCACCAACGTTTAAATGATGGAATGAGGTGGCGAATTGTTGGAAGGCTAGAAGCAGGCCAATATCAAGCCAAGATTTTTAGAGAGTTCTATTTAACGCCCAACGCCGTGTGAAACTTACGGAAACAGTTCTAGGATACTGGATCCCTCGTCGTCCAAGAGCCACGACGGACAGAAAAGATCGCCATTTGTCGATAACAGCGAGTTAATTGTTTACCAGAAGACCTACTGTTTGCTCCTGCTCACATCTACGAACAGGAGAGTCCGCTTAGCCTGGTGCATATAATATAGAGATTAGAGTATAGATCAATGGGTGACATTTCTGTTCAACCGATGAGTCCCGTTTCAGCAAAAACACAGATTCTCGCCGTACAATCATATGGAGAGAACCAGGGGCCTACTACCCACCCTCCAATGTCCGCGAAATTGATAATTATAGCGGAGGAGGTTTAATGGTCTGGGAAGGCATCATGTTAAATGTCCGTATACCTCTCCATGTCTTTGAAAGAGGCTCTGTGACCGGTGTGAGATATAGGGACGAGATCTTGGTGACTATTTGCTATTCCTATTGGAGACTATTTGTATCATCTCTTTCTATATGACTTGGCGACATAAGCAAAAAAAATGTAATATTCTAACAAAGTAACCCATGTTTCTCAAATTATTTAAAATTTTAAAGAAAAAGAAGTGGAATTATTATAGAGATTTCCGCAACATTCAGAAATAAATTGTACCTTTCATTCTTAGGCTCAATATTTTAGGACCCATAATGACGTCTAAAGAGAATATGCGATGCGATATCTAACAGATATGATTCAAATGAGATACTTATAAGAATAATTTAATTCATTAAATTATTCGTATAATTATCTCAATTAAAATGTTAAACTAAACCAACTAAAACCAAAATTTATTGCATATGTAAATGCAGAGTATCCCAAAAGTAACATTCAAATTCTGCACAATTAGTTTCCTCATTGAAAGTACATAAAAAATGTTGAAAGAACTGTATCTGTGTGATACACAGTTTACAAGAAAAATGCGGGGGAAAAAAGTATAACTTTGCAAGGAAAAAACACCTCATTGGACACATTGCAACGGGTCTATCCACGAGCCTCATACTAATCCTCTCGGGGAAAACTATTGGGTTGATGCATAATTATCCGGTGTTTTTTTCAACAAATTTTGTTTAACGAAATCAATAACAATATTTGACAAAGACATGTTTAAACGAATATTCGGGAGCGTACTCACCGTCTACTTCAATTACTGCTTCCCATTTGCTTGGCAGGCAGTCGATTCTATGAGCGAAGAAGACACGTTTCTCTTAGAGGCGATCCACGCTTTGACATCGGCCACCAAATCAAATGATCGTCTATCTAGAGCCTGATCGTCAAAATTCGATATATATGGCCGACCTCTTTCTGGCTTGTCCTCCAAGTTGGTATCACCTGGTTTGAAACGGGCAAACCACTGCCTACACTGACTTTCGCTGATTGTTCCTTTGCCAAAAAGTTCGTTGAGATCGCGAAATGACTGTGCTTCTTTCCATCCTTTCTCGAAGTGGTAGAACATTATATGGCAAAAATGACTATGGTTTTTGACACGCATTTTACTAAAACAATAGAGAAGATTGTTTTTGTACAAAAATAATAAACAAAACGCTACTTTTCACTGATGAAAACGCTTTATAATTATGTATCAACCCAATATTTCTTTTAAATGTTGTTGTATTGAAAACTTTCTCCCGAAGAAGACACGGTTTATGTAAATAAAGGATGATATTAAAGTATTAACTTTTAAGTACGCGGAGTTAGTGGTTAAGAGTTAGAAGTTAGCAGTTTGTGGCTAACGGAAAATAGCTGTGAGCTAGCCGAGAATTGATTGATGATTAATTGATGAATAATTAAAGATTGCTAATTGATGATTTAGTAAATAAGTTGCATTAGATTAATAACGACCGGAGGTCGAATAGCTGAGAGCGGAATCACGGTAGTTTAGCCCGCAGGTAACCAAAGAGTTCCGAGAGTAAGTTAATTGAATTATAAATAAATATTGCACCACGTGCTTTTGTTCCTGTGTCTATTAAAAGGTGCATTTCCTACCCTGAGTTTTTTAAATTTAGTGAAAGATTAATAAAATAGAATTGTTCTGATTATGGCTGATTTTTATTCTAACTCTCAATGCCGATGAACCTGACAACACGTCCATCAAAACATAAACTGCAATATTTGCAAGTATTTAAAAAAGCAGATGTTCAAAGGGCTAATCGAAGCAGGCTTCAACATTCTGCGGAATGGAGGAGTGCACACGTCACAGCAGTGGGGTGTACACCGAAGTACAAGCAGAGTGCCAGATGAGCAACTAAATCCGTTTTTGTAATCACTACGTCTCAATACTCCAATGCCTTAAAAGTGTCCAATAGGGAATAAGATCCGACGGTATGATACTGGCGATCATGGTGTCCACAGAATCAGACCCCACGTTCGATCCAGTGGCGGAGTATGCCATATCCAGCCAATCATACATAAGCGCCGGAGCCCAATCATGAATCATCATTCCATTCACCATCATTTACCGTATTTTTCTCCTAAACTGAGAATCGTACTGATACAATTCTCTGGCCATTTTCTATGAATTTCCAACGAGGAATCTGACTGGGAAGAGTTTGTGCGTTATTTATGGGACACCCTGTATAAATATATGAACGCCCGCTCTAACTGTCTCTGGGTTTTGGTTATTTAGTTGTAACAAAACCTGTTATTGGCTTTTTGTCGGGGGGGGGGGTCTCGAATTGTTTATATAATTCTTGATATCTTGGAACACAAAACCTAAGATTACGATAAAATTTTAATACACACTCTATGTCAGAATCATGAATAAGAAAATGTTACTCCATATTTGTAGCAAATTTCAAGCCTTCACGAATTAAGTCAGCTATTAATAGTTAAACTTCACCTTCGAATTCGTCATTATTGACTTCTTTATTATCATAAACTGTCATAAATTCGATCAAATATAAAATTCGGGTACTCCCCATAACTACAGAATATAGAGTAAACAATCCATGAAGTAGACCAAGTCACGCCCACAAGTGTGAGCGTAAGCCGACCGCCTTCTAATTACACTTTCAAAAATAGAATTAACAAAAAAGTTGGGTAAAGCAAAAATTCATGCTAGAGGGGAAAAAAGTCTGAAAAAGTATATTGGTGAACCGTGTTATTTTAAAATTGTAAAAATACTTCGGTATATATACGTGTGTTTTTTATATAATACATGAATAAAGTAAATGGTGAAAAAGGATATCCTAATAATGAATAATAAGAGAATTTACAAGAATCTGAGGTATTGAGCTATTAAAAATGTGAAGACCGAAAGAGTCATTGGACTAAAATGGAGAACTATTATGATTTCTAAAGCTGACACTGATTTAGGATAGTGGAATAGGGTTAAGCATTACCTTATGAATCCACCTTCCCCGTTCATCAGAAATTTTCGACATAATAGAAAAACAGAACCCTATTGAAAATTAAGCCTATATCTATCTACAAATGGGAGGAACAAAGAACAATAAAAAGAAATGTATGAATATTTAAAATAGGTTTTTTTTCCCTCGAATAGAGATGAATATTAAAAGAAAATTTCAAAAATATTTAACAAGAAAAACAAAGATCAAAAAACTTACATAAATTTATGCTAACCAATAAATGTTTTTAAGACGATATATCCAAGTTGGAAGTCGCGCGCTAAATGACGTGTTCAGTATTGATGCGTAGAAACAAAAAGCAGAGCCAACACCTATATAGTTTTCTGTAACTAAACTAAGCGTAGTTATCTTAATAATAAAGGCTAAAATAATATTGAAATAAATTTAGAAATGAATTTAATTGGATAGTTGTAATCCAATCAATCCTGAGAGAATTTTTTATAATTATCATGCTTTAATTCATAGACAGTAACTAAAGCATTGTTTCTCTTTATAAAATTTAGGATATTTCTAAATATAGATATGTGTAGGTTGCTACACCAGAATGGCATTCTTATAATGTTAAAATCAAAAGAGCCTCTTTTATGAAAAATATCCTTTTTTAGCAAATTATTCTTAACGTTTATTTGAAAGTCGAAAAGTTTTTTGACTCATTATTGTAATTAGTTTTTAATCATTTCAAATATTGTGGATAATAATTAAAACTAGGAACATAATCTACTATATCACTAAAAATAATTAAGTAATCTATGTATCTTAATAAGTAACAAGAGTCGTAATTAAGTTTTTCATGTTCATAATAGTGCAAATAAATATTAGCTTAACAGTAACTTGCAGGCCCACCTTGTTGCAGTTCTGTAATTTATTGATAGTAAGAGTTATTATGAAAAATATGTTTCATTTAATATGATATTAAGTAAGATATTTTTCATATATATTTTTATTTAAAGAATATTTATTCTAAGCAATTTTGAGAATCTTAATCGTGTTAATACATCGTGTAATTAATCGTTTTAAATACAGCTTCAAATTCATAGGTATGAATGGAGATATTTGTGTGTGCGTGTGTGTATGTACTGAATAATATATTTACTATTCTTAACTATAATACAACTACTAATATTGTCTAAAGTGTGTTGAATAATATTTTGTAGCTTATTGTCCAAATGCGTTTTAAAGCCATTAGTTATAGTTCTAAATTTAATAGAATTTTTATGAAATTTTGCAGTTAGGAAAATATGTGTTAATTTAATATCTAAAATAAGCGAAAATTTAATTTTTTATGAAAAGCTGAAATATATATGTTTACGCACGCACTAGACACAGAAATTCACAACACAAGCAAGTAGACTGTAAAACACACACACACTGAATTTTATTTACAAAACATGCACTATATAAAGGAACAGGTACGCCACCTATCGATGACATCATCAAAGGAAAGGCGGGGGGTTAACATTCCCCCCTCCCCTGTTGCCATGGTTACATGCAACAAAATTCACAATACATATAAACGAACTATAAATTAAAATGCATTAATATCAATTTACACACAGAATAAAACTATACATTCACTAAAATCTTTACTAATATAAATTCACAGAAACTCATGAAATATACAATCTTAAGTTGGCACAGGTAAAAAAAATATTATTTATGGTTCAGACAATTAAATTCAGTCATCAAAGAAGAGCCATCGTTAACAATAAACTTAACAATTTATTTATCTCGTGTTATTAGGCCTGGCACCTTCAAGTTGGGAGAGCTGTGTTCAGCGTACAAGTACAGAGTTCAGAGTACAGAGTGACTGTAAACAAAAACAAAAGTATCTATTTACATAGTGTTCAGACGCCCTCTGGCGGTTACAAAGAGAATTCGTTAGGGGATTCTTAACACTCCCCACCTGATAATTTTCTAAAATTATCACACTAATAAATTACAAATTTATACATAAACAATTAGAAAAATAATAGAATATGAATTAAACAAATACTTAAAATACAATATGAATATTCAAGATAATCACATAATGCAATTCGAAAATAAATAAGATTTTAAGCATTAAAGTTCAAATTACAGCCTATTTGACTGTTAATAATAGATTAGAGTTCAAATATATATAAAATAGTTCATATAGTTTTCAGTTCATGTTTCACTGAGTTCAAGGGGTAGATCAATTGCACAGGTCGCTTAAATTCCCCTTTTTTAGTCTTTACAACACAGGATCGAACAAGTCCATCACGTCCTTGCATAATTTTAGCTATGCGACCTAAATCCCATAAAAATTTGGATTTGGTGTTACCTTCAAGAATTACAACATCACCAACTCTCAAATTTCTTTCAACGCTTGGTTTAGGAAAGTGATGGAAACTTCTAATATTTAGTAAATAATTGTCTTTCCACTTCTTCCAAAATTGACTCAATAGCTTGGTTTAATAATATTTACGTTTCAACAAGCTTTCTCTAGTTATGGAATTATTTAACAACTCGGAAAAGTTGAAGGGATAATCATTCTTGTGTCCAACTAAAAGAAAGTTCGCCGGAGTAAGAGGTTCAGGATCAGATACATCATCGGAAACGTAAGTCAGAGGTCGATGATTTAAAACATTTTCAATTTCAGCAAGAATGGTCATTGTTTCTTCAAATGTTAGATTAGCCCTACCGATTATTTTTCGTAAAGGTTCTTTGATCGATCTCATTAAACGTTCGTAAAAGCCTCCCCACCATGGGGCTAGCTCAACAATAAGCTTCTAAGTAATACCTTCTGCTGAAATAAAAATTTTAAAGTCTTCATCTTTTATAATATTGAAGAAATACTGTATTTCTTTATTAGCACATTTAAAGGTAGAAGCATTGTCCGAATAAATAGTTTTACAATTTGATCTTCTTGAAAGAAAACGCCTTAATGCTAAAATGAATTTCCTTGTAGATAAACCAGTCACTAATTCTATATGAACTGCGCGTGTGACTGCACACGTAAAGAGGGCAATGTAGGATTTTTCAGTGTCGTTCCCTAATTTGACGTAAACAGGGCCCGTGAAGTCAACACCAATGACAGTAAAGGGTGGTGATTCCGAGATTCTATCACGGGGCAACTGTCCGGATATGCTGATTTAACTGAATATTTTTTACATGCTAAACATTTGTTAATAATTTTCCGTATCAGCTGTATTGCCTGAGGAATCCAATATTTTCTCCTAATTTGTGAAAGAGTAAGAGTAACTCCTCCATGTAACAGTCTTAGATGTTTTTCCTTAACTATAAGCACAGCGAATTTTGACTCTTTGGGAATGATTATAGGATTTTTCTCATTTGAATGGAATTTAGACTCATTAAATCTACTGTTAATTCTTAAGATACCTTGATCATCTAAATAAGGACGTAAACTATATAATTTAGAATTTTTTAAAGTTTCCTTCCGATTTAACATATTTATTTCTTTCCTAAAATGCTGCATCTGCACTTCTCTAACAAGATGCTCTTCAGCTCTATTTAATTCGTCAGCAGACAAGGGACCTTCAAACTGATTTGACTTCCAAGGTAATTTAGTTTCGTATCTATTACCCCTATAGGTCAAATTATTTTCAAAATTATCAATAAATTTTTTAATCCGAAAGCGAGAGATTTTCACATTCAATGTTTATACCAATAGAATCTAGTTCCCAAAACAATTTTAAGTCGGTCATTACAGCTACATTTTTCATCATTGCTATATTCTGGGAAAAGTTTTGTTCCCCGTGACGCAATAAATTAGCACCTGCAACCACCCATCTGAAAACACTGTTTATGGCAAAAAGCCCCTTTTCGATGGAGACTTTTTCGGGAAGAATACACTCCCGAAACAAGTCAGACCTAACAAAACATCAATGCTTGACGTTTCGTCCCCCCTACAAGAGTCAGCCAGCTGCAATTTCCGTTCGGACATAAATTGTACAACATGTTTGTCAACACCGCGTACCAGGCACCCGATATCCGTGGTATCACAAGGGCTTCGACCCTCTTACAAAAACAAGTGGATTTCTTTCTTAATTGGAATTCCACTACAGGATAGATTTGCTCCGCCGCCTTTTCCATACCGAAGGAATAAATAGTTAGAGCATCATGGCGAATTGGTTTTAATTTTAAAGTGTTAGCAATATTTTCGCTTACAAAAGTTTTTGAACTACCGCAATCAAGAAGTATTCTTACATTTTGAGAATTAAATGCTGATTTAATCTCAGCTGTACATGTTTGCAGATAAACATTTTTAAAATAGTTTTTTTTTTTTTTTTGCTCTAAAAGAGAATTACTAATAACTGACGAATTGCATGTTTCATCTTTTTTTGAGTTACAATTTGAATCAATTTGGTTTGTACTTATTTCAGTGTTGCTAGTTTCGTTATTCTTTGGATAATTGGAATCTTTATTTCCTAAGCAAATTGAGCTATGGTGATTTTGGCTTTTGCATTTGAAACATGGAAATTTATTTGTACGGCATTTTTTACTTACGTGAAAAGACTTAAAACATTTAAAGCAACGATTAGAGTTTTTCAGAATTTTGATTTTTTTGTGTGGCGACATTTTACAATTTTGCGAGTCATGTGATTCATTACAAAAAATACACATAGATTGCATAACATTTAGAGCTGGGGCAGAGGGTGTATTTCTAACAAATTTTTTTCTCTCAAATTTTTGATGAGTATAACATGGCATTGGGTTGCATTTTTCATTTGTAATTAAAAGGGAAGTTTCACGACACTCTATTTCCTTTCTTAAAAATCGTATGAGATCAGACACATCAATTTCACAGCCGTCTTTTTTTTGTCTGTGAAATTCTAAAACGAGATCACTAGGAATAAGTTTTAAAAGTATTGGTATTAATAAATGACCATAAGAACCCGAAGTAACATTCATGGAATCAAGATTTCTTACAGAAACATCAAGTTCATCATATAATTTTCTCAAACCACGGACATTTGAGGAATATTTTACACTTTCTAAATTCAAAATTTTATTCATGAAAGAATTAATTATTACATCCCTTTTGCCAAATCGCTCTTTTAAACTTTTAACACAATTTGTACAGTTCTCACTATTGAGTTCAAACCCAGAAACTACATTGGCTGCCTGGCCTATTAAAAGAGATTTTAAGTATGCAAATTTTTCCCCTTGTGAAAGGGAGTCATTTTTATTAATAGAGCTTTCAAAACTGTTCCAAAATTCTTGTCAGTTTTTTGTATCACCTGCAAATTTTTCGATACTAAGTTTAGGCAACTTAACTGAATTTTGATTTCTCATTGAATAACCAGCTGAAAAATTTTCATTTTGAATTAGAGAATTATTTGATTCCCCCAAACTATCAGTTCTTTTATCAAGATAACGCGAAATTCGTTTACATATCCTTAAACATTTTTCCTGATATTCCTCGCTCGCTGTAATTTCTTTTTCCATAGAATCTACAGAAATTAAATTTTCAATATCCTGATCTAGTATTTTTAAATTTTTAGCTCTATCTAAAATTATTTCATAATCCTCATGCAATTCTGATTCATCATTTTCTTCACCCGAATTTAATTTAACTTCAACTTTATTAACTAAAGTTGTTGTTAACTTACGTAACACACTACATTTAGATTTATCTTTTTCTAATGCTTCAGTAGACATTTTGAAACTTTTCAAAGTATATAAACACTTTTTTACAATTTAAAAAAAAATGTAAGCTTTGCTTACCTTGCACTTGCTAGAAGTCGGTCACAATTCTGAAATTCACGTTCACTCAAAGAATTCGTTTTATCCACAGTTCAGAGAAAAGTTTCAATCTAAAGGTTCTTTTTGGGTTTCGGCACCATAAAAAAAATATTATTTATGGTTCAGACAATTAAATTCAGTCATCAAAGAAGAGCCATCGTTAACAATAAACTTAACAATTTATTTATCCAGTGTTATTAGGCCTGGCACCTTCAAGTTGGGAGAGTTGTGTTCAGCGTACAAGTACAGAGTTCAGAGTACAGAGTGACTGTAAATTAAAAACAAAAGAATCTACTTACATAGTGTTCAGACGCCCTCTGGCGGTTACAAAGAGGATTCGTTAGGGGATTCTTAACAACAGGTAGTAAACACACTCGAGAAATAGCTCGCTTATATTCTCCTTTTTCAGTCTTCACTTTCACAACTCGAACTAAATTATCATCACCTTTATAAAGTTCCAAAATCCTACCCAATGGCCATTTAAATGGAGGCATATTGTCCTCAATAAGAACTACCATGTCTCCTATCTTTACGTTTTCTTTTAGAAATTGCCACTTATTGCGTTGTTGGAGTTCGTTCAAATAACCTCGATGCCATTTACTCCAAATAAGCTGCACAAATCTCGTAACTCGTTGCCATCTTTTTAGGATATTCTCATTTAGATCAACTAAGTTAGGGTCAGTGATTGAATTAATAGGTCTACCTATTAAAAAATGTGCAGGTGTTAAAGCATTTAAGTCATCAATATTGGTTGATAAGAGACATAAAGGTCTAGAATTCAAGATTCCCTCTATTTGGATGCACACGGTCAAGAATTCCTCATAGGTTAAGTTAGACTTTCCCACTACTCTCTTAAGGTGGTATTTAACCGATTTTACGGCAGCCTCCCACAAACCACCAAAGGAGTGTGCTCTTGGAGGAATGAATTTCCAGTCAATTCCCTCACTCGATAAGAAACCAGCAAGATTCTCATCAGGCGTTTTAACCAGTGTTAGAAGTCTTAATTTTTTGACTTGCTCCCACAAAAGTTGAGCCATTATCGGAATACAACTTTGCACATTTACCTCTACGGCTAAAGAATCGCTTTAACGTCGCAATAAAGGCGTCAGATGTGAGATCTGTTACAATTTCAATATGAATTGGTTTAGAGACAAAACATACAAATATGTAAATATACATTTTATGCAATACGCCTTTTCTCTGATTGCGATATCTAATCATAAATGGGCCACAAAAATCTACACCGGAGCAATTGAAGGGATAATCTGGAACTACTCTATCTCGGGGTAAATTACCCATTAATTGAGTTGTAGCTATTGGTTTGGTTCTAAAACAAACGACACACTCGTGCATTATTTTCCTACACAAGGACCTACCATGTAGGGGCCAGTACTTCTGTCTTACACAGTGTAGTAGTGAGGATGCCCCAAGATGAAGATTTTTCGTATGGAAATACATAATAATTACATTCGTCAATTTATGATTACTGAGCAAGATTGCTGGATATTTGGCAACATAAGGCAAATCTGAATTTCCGACGCGTCCACCTACTCTCAATATACTATCCCTGTCTAGGTAAGGATTTAAATTTTTGATTTTACTATTTGGTAAGATAATCTTATGGTCATGGAGGTTTCGAATCCCAGCTGAAAAAATCACTCTTTGAGCCATTCGGATCAATTTAGTTTCAGCCAGGTCTAATTCCGAGGCACTTAGAGAACCAGACAGTATCACAGATTGTTTAAAATTATTTAGAAATCTTAACACATAGCTAAAAATGCGAAGAATGTTTACATAATTATTACTTATACACAAGATATCAGATAAAAAGGACTGTTTACAATTTGCGAACACATTCACACTATATATACAGAAACTTCAGACTTCATTGCCTTGAATTAGCTGGAGTACTCAAACTCGTTCAGCAGACCAGAGCTTGGCTGTACACTGAATAACTTACCCTGTTCAAGAAACGGTGGGCCTCTCCACCACAATTCTGATTCTGGAAGATCGTCAGGACGTAGTCCACGCGAAATAATATCAGCAGGATTTAGATTCGATGGTACGTGAATCCAATTAAACTTTTCCGTCAATCTTTGAATCTTTGATACTCGATTCGCTATAAAGGTATTGAGTTGATTCGCAGGTGTTTTTAACCACGCTAAGGCAATCGTTGAATCCGTATGAAGCACAATATCACTAATCTCCAACTTTATACAGGAACGTATTTTCTGCACAAGCTGAGCGAGAAGAACACAGGCACAGAGCTCCAGTCGAGGTATTGAAATAACGCGAATAGGTGCAACACCCGACTTGCTTGCCAAAATAGTCACCTTTGCACGATTGGTCTGATAAAAACACTGCAAGTACACGACAGCTCCGTAAACCACTTCAGACGATTTTGCAAAACCCTGAAGGACGACTCTTAACCATGTATCGGTTAGAATAAATCTATTTATTTTCACCGTTTCAATACACTTAAAGGTGGTCACAAACTCCTTCCATTCTTTGGCAATTTGATCTGGTAGCACATCATCCCAATCCAGTTTTTGCTGCCATATTCTCTGTAAAAGGATCTTTGCTCTAGTTAACACTGGACCCAAGAAACCCAGAGGGTCATAAAGCCTCGCTATGACACTCAGTACTTCACGCTTAGTAAACGATGATTTACTCAAAATTGAGACTTTAAACACAAAACAATCTTGTAACGGCTTCCAACTGATGCCTAACGTTTTCACAGATAAGTCGGACTCAGCTGAGAAGGAGTGCTCAACGTCAGACGACAATGAACTATTCAACAACTCAGGAGAGTTAGAAGTCCACTTGTGAAGTACCATTCCGCACGATTGCAGGGCATCTTGTAGTTCTGACTGTAGCCGGCGAGCAGTCTCTATATCAGGGGCTCCACTAACGATATCGTCCATATAGGTATCGTTCAGCAATGCTTCTGAGGCCAAAGGAAATCTCGTTTTTTCATCTTTAGCCAACTGCTGCAGGGTCCTTACAGTAAGAAAAGGAGCGTTGGACATTCCATAAGTTACAGTTTTCAAACGATAAGTTACGATCTCTTCCTCAGGTCAAACCTTCCACAGGATACGCTGAAGGTCTCTCTGACTCGCTTCTACAAGAATCTGCCTATACATCTTTTGTATATCAGTAGTGAAGGCAAACCTGTGTCTCCAAAATCGAGTAATAGTCTCAAAGACATCTTCCACCACGTCTCCTTTCATTAGTATATCATTTAGACTTAGGCCTGTTGTAGTAGGGGATGAAGCATTGAATACAACTCTCAGTTTTGTTGTCAGTTTATCAGGGCGAAAAATACCATGGTGGGGTATATAGTATTGTATGGGTGGTTCATTTGACTCAACAACCCTTTCCATATGACCCAACTCCTCATACTCACTCAAAAAATCCGCATACAAAGACAAATATTCCGAATCCCTAGACAAACGCTTCCGCAAGAAATTAAGTTGTCTTACAGTGTTATCTTTGGAATTTCCTAAACACGACGGATCCTTACTCAACGCCATTGATACTACATATCTACCATCTCTATTTCTCTTATGGGTATTCGCAAAATGTTCCTCACATAAAGAAGCCTCCGTGTTTTCCTTAAGTTCTACTTCAACGCTTTCGATTTCCCAAAATTGTTTCAACGTTTTGTTTAAGTCATCGTCGAGAACCAACCCACAATGAACACGATCCTCCACCACCTGATCTACAATCCCACTAACAACGTAACCAAAGACAGTATTTTGCAACAGCAATTGCGAGTTTTCAACATATATCTTTCCCGGTTTCAACAGCTCATAAAAGACCTCCGCTCCAATCAACATATCGATTTTGTCAGGAACACTGAACACAGGATCAGCTAAAGACACATGCTCCGAAATATTAACATCCACACTGACCACTTTATTTGGAATAAGATCGGCAATTTTATTGACCACCAGCATCAATAACTCCTTCTCAAAGCTTTTGTCTCTGTTTGCCACCGAAGTCCTTACACAATTCTTCACCACCATACTAGCATCATTAATGCATGAAACCACGGTATTTATTTTCTCCAAATTAAGATGCAACCTCTCTGCGCACGATCTAGTACACAAACAAGATTTAGAACCACTATCGAGAAGACATCTCACCCCTCAACCCATTGCGAGAATTTGTTTTTAATAAATGCACGAATATAGTGCTTAAAAGAACATTTTTTGCCTTTCCCTTCACAAGGCTAGTCGCTACCAATTGGGATTGCGAAACCGCTTCCGGAGTTTCCTCGCTCTGTTTTGGAACAAAAACAGGTGCATCCAATTTCAACTGAGACGGGGGATATCTAGAGTTTTCACGCGGGAAGTGAATCAAACTATGATGAGGCTTCGAGCAAAAACAATTTTTAACTGACCGACATTCACTCAATTTATGAGGCATAAAACAACGAAAACAAAGATTATTTCGCTTAATCACCTCCGCTCTTTCCCAGACTGAAAGTCGCCTAAATTGAGGACATTTAGAAAGGGAGTGTGATAATCGCTTACAAAGAACACAAGTTGTATTTTTAGTTTCCGACAAGAAGACCCTGGATACATTTGTATTTGTTTTGAAATTTGGAGTTCTTTGCCATTTATTTCCTACCACTCGTTTTGATTCACCCACGGCATTTCTATTCACCAATTCATTCGAATTCCCACCTCTAGGTGATAAATAAATGTCACACTCTCGTCCAAGCTGCTTAGATTTGACAAAGCCTTCACCCTCTTTAATTCCAATATGCATCTTTAATTCATGATCTAGAGTCTCAAAAAGTCTATCCGAAACTATAAGATCACACAGAGATTTAAAATCTGTTACTTTGCGCAATTGACAGTAATAGTCGAAGGAAGCACACAAACGAGAAGCAAATTGAACATAATTTTCCGATGGTTGTTTTTGAGCTGTTTTAAAATTATTAAGACACCCTTGTAGAGTGGGCTGAAATTCCCTTAATACCAATTCTTTTATTTTTTTATAATCGCTCAAGTCCTTCTGATCAACATAAGTAAGCAAGTTATTTACTTTTTCTCCTAGAATATTTAACAGAATCTCGGCTTTAAATTCATTAGGTACAGATTTATTTTCGAAGGCCCTTTCCAAAGAATGAAAAAACAAGTTATATATACGATTCCGATTTAACGGGTACAGGAATTGTCAAAACTTTCACACTTCGAACTAGACATTCTAAGTTATCGGTTAGGGAACTCGATTCTTTTGTTTCAGAAACTTGGGATATATCTGCTAAACCCTTCTTTGCATTTATAAGCTCAAGCTCTTTTTCAAATTGGGATAATTTTAATTTCTGCAATTCTATTTCATCCCTCTTTTCTTCTTGAATATTTGACATGAATTCACGTACAAAGTCAATATCGTCCCTATACAAATTACTTGATTCAATTAGGTTTTTCAGTTGAATCACCTTAGCCTCAACAGGAATCTCCAGACCCATTTCCTCCGCCAACCTTAAGAGCTCAGTCTTCTTATAGTTTAATTTAAAAGCCATTACTATTCACAAAAATCAAACTACTCAAAACAGCTAAGCAGAAAACCCAACTTCACATTTAAATTTCGAACCCAAGTAAACCAAAATCACTGACAAACGCAACCATTAAACAAGGAATAATTCAAAGGCAGACAACACAATACACTGCAATATTAATAACAACAAATTCACACTAAAACTCTACACATAAACCAATTAATGACAAGTAAAACCTGCGACAACACAATACGAATAATTAACAAACATGAATCCGCCCACACTAATAAACGCAATTCTCACATTACCTCAAATCTTTCATAGTCGAATTCAGCACACTTAAATCCACAGGTCACCGACCTTTCTCTCCAATCGGTCTTACCATATATTTACGCACGCACTAGACACAGAAATTCACAACACAAGCAAGTAGACTGTAAAACACACACACACTGAATTTTATTTACAAAACATGCACTATATAAAGGAACAGGCACGCCACCTATCGATGACATCATCAAAAGAAAGGCGGGGCGTTAACAATATATACGATTAATAATTTCTCTATGGCTGATATTAGATTTTTTAAAAGCAGATTAGATTTAATAAAACCACTTGCAAATAATTGCATTATAACCCAGAACTTTATCCACATAAACTATAAAGAAATACGTTTGTAGATCTGCAATTTGATGCTTTTGTAAGTGATAGCATTATCGGTTCTATAATTAATATGTTCCGTAAAATGCTTAAAATTTTACATTTAAATTAATTGAAAGCTACAATAGGAAAACTATATTATTGTTAGTTTTGTAATGAAGTTACTGATATTTAGAAATGAGTGTTTTAATAGCATTACTATTATTAGATATCATTAATTTATAACTTGTACCTATGTTCATTATTTCTCTGAGGTATTACCTTTTACAATATTTAAATTACCTGTTATAACGAGTTTATGATGATCGCTTATAAAATCAAAATAATCTTTACAACACTCACACTCATATACATATATATGAAGCTCGGTGGCTGAAGGGTTAGTGCATCGTGCTTTCACACCACTGGTGTCCGAGGAGGTCAAATCCCAGACTGAGCAAGGTCGACTCAGGCTTTCATCACATCACTTCAGTGGGTCGATAAATGAGAACCAAGCTTGTTTGGGAATTTAACACTGAGGGAGGGGTCATTTCAGGCTGACCACCTGACCGGAACATCTGCTCATGTACCTCAGGGCCCAACGTCACTTTGGGTATGAGCCAAGGTATGAGTTGGGTACAGTAGGCCTTGACCCTCATGGGCTGTTGCGCCACTGAGTTAAGTGTTGTTGCTGTTGCTGCTGCTAATGCCACCTGTCTGACTTAGTCAGATCGAGGCCCACGAAATTCATCATGGCATCCGGCTGGATTGTACGCTTGTCGTTAGCCATAGATTTGAGCACCATGCAGGTGACAGTATGATTTGGCTCGGTTCCACCCCAATTTTGAGGGAGAACACCCTGGGAGTGATCAGGAGCCTCCCACCTTCCTTCCTCTTCCACCTCACGAGAGAACTTGCAGCTCGATGGCTATTTAGAGTACCCTCATGCCGCGTAGTCACTACACATTTACAAACATCCATGCCTTCACCGGGATTCGAACCGAGGCCCTACGGCACAGCAGTCAGCGGTTCTACACCATCTGTTGTAATGCGTTGGAGATCCAGCTAGCCACTCTTTGACCACCCAAAAAACTAAAAGCTTAAGTTACTTAAATTATTCCCTGTAAATGTTTTAATAAATCCTGATAAAATCCTGATTTATAGGATTCTGATAAAATCTTCAGGAAACTGAAGATTTTATCAAAATCGTCCCATTGTTTCGACAATTGCAATATACCAAACTGCAATTGTTACGAAATCCTTGATATACAAGTATTTTCAATCAATCTCAACTGACATTTCTGGCATTGTAGTAAAATCTTTCAGTAATTGTTTTTTATTTCACTTTGCAGTGCTTTCCATTGTATTTATTACCCATGTTTTTAATTGTAAACATCTTTTTTTTAGAAAAACATTTGAAAAATGTCTAACATTGCGAAAGATACAACAAATCAAGAAATAGATCTGGAATCTATAGAAATAGCGGTAAGAGTATTTAAGTTTACTATTTCAGTTAAATTCCTGTGTAATTCCTTCGTAAGGTATTAATTTATTAAGATAACACATTCGCTTTATTATTTTCTCTTTCATTGGCAGTACTTCTGAAATTCTTCACTGTTAATCGCAAGGAATGTCCAAAATAATCAGTTCATAGTTAAAAAGAAATGATAGTGAATGTTTTAACAATTAAGTACTTATTAACGACGCATCCTATATAGAAGTGGTCTTCAAACTTTTTCAAATCATGGAACCTTTAGAGTTAGAATGCGTTTCGGGGAACCTCTAAAGCTAGAAAGTATTTTTGTGGATCCCTATTCCACACACACACACTAAGAATACATCTTAAAATAATATTTAAAATTGATCCCTATAATAGATGAATGAGTAAAGGCAAGTTCATATAATATACTCATTAATAATATTAATCTGTTCCAAATGTCACCGACCCCTTATGTTTAGTAATTTGGGATATGTACTTGCCTTTTTTCACACAAACTGTCGAAGGATAGGTCTACTGAGATTAACTGCAAACTTATTACATATACTGAGTTTCATTTGTTTTTGTAATCACTCATGTTGAGAAATATTTTTCACTTATATATATTGTTCTGAAAGTGGCATTAAAAGGTTTATAGCTGCGTGAGAAATACTGTGTATTTTGCACGAATTGGCAACAAAATTTAGGAACTGTTCTATATGTGGATAAGTTGTTCCCTCTTCCTTATTATAGGTATTTTTCCCCCAAGTGAAAAAAGGTGCATTTTCCATTATGTTACAATGAAACTTTAAAAAGTATTGCGAAATAAAGTTATGCGTAAATAAAATTTTCAGTTTCTTCATGACAGGGATGAGCTTTAAATTCTTAAGATTTTACAGAAACTTCATATAGATCGTGAATTTATTTTGCATACACGCTTATTAGTTTCTTTTCGATTTTTTTATTGTGACTCGTGGAACCCCAGGATTCCGTGGAACACAGTTTGAAGACCACTGCGATATAGCAATGTAAGCGGTGTTCCTTTTTTCAAATTCAACTATCTATATAACCAAAACTACATTTAACCTAAGTGTAATAATTTTTTAGTTTTAAGATTAGATACTATTTAAACAACTTCCATTTTTATTCAAATAGTTGAGAATACTTGTGTTTGCGGGGGATCAAGAATGTTTTTTTAAGGAAAACTTTTCTGTAATCTATAAACACAATTCCCACATAATTTAAAGTTTTTATCTATAATCTTTTTCCATTCTTATTTTTCACCAATGAGTAAATGAAAATAAGCAACCTTAATAATACATTACTAAATATCAAAGCAATTTTTCATTTTTAACAATATTATGATTACTTGTAAAAATTATAATTATTTTTTAATATTTATCGTAAATACATTCATTGCCATAACAAGTAATATAAAAAAATTAAGTCAATTCTTACTTAGATCAGTAAATATATATATATATATATATAAATATATTAGTTACTTTTTATTAAACAACTAGCTGACCCGGCCACGCTTTGCTGTGGCTATGTTTTAATATGTTAGTTCAAAATTATTCTAAGCTATTCAATTCAGTCAAATTAATCTTCGTTTATAATTTTGGAGGGTTTAAATAAAGTATAAAACAACAAATTATTTTAATTTTGCATTTCATTCATATCCTATTTGAGAGTAGAATAATGCATGAATTACTAATGAAGTCGTTAAGTAACAATATATAAAGATTTAATTTTATAAATGTGGTGAATAATGTTGATTCTTTGCAATTTTTAAAATTATTTTTATCATTTTAAAGTATAACAAATAATAATTTTATACAACTAATCGCTAATCGGTGCACTCTATTTTTCGGTAACCCGTATTTTACTAACTCAAATAGATTCAACGGTTTCCGCACACGTGACCATGTAACATCTAGTTGCCCATTCGAGAAACATGGATTTTCTAAGTCCAAGTATCAAATGAATATTGTTCGGGTTTCAGATTCATTTATGGTTATCGCGAAAGCCAAACGAATCGGGAATTGAAGCCTTTTAAATGGTATTAGAGATTCTGACGGTATCAGTGGAATACGTGGCAACAGATTCCGTAGTAGCAGAACTGAATTTTCGGTTAAACTTTACAGTCAAAATGTTGGCTTGAAGAAGTTCCCGGTATAATTTTTTGATGATAAAATGTGCACCGTTGCATTATTTAGGTGAATTTAAGTTACTCAGATAATAACCAGGGAACCAACCGAATATTATGTATTGACATTCCTGATATATCTAGAGAATTCAAAAACTCGGTTGGAAAACTTATGGTTTTGTTTTCATCTACAATAGTGTCGATTGGCTTAATGCGTTGGATCAACTGTTAATAACCCTGTGTCTCGAAGTTTATTTAATCACAATATTATAATTTTTTTCTGATTAAGTAACAGAATCACAGAGGCAATAATTGTCTAGATAATTATACAGTATACCCAGAAAAAAATACTCAATCAGTTCCTTTTTGCCTAAAGAACACTACAGAAATCGTCTGGTTATTTCATGCATTATGTATTGGGATGTAGTTCTACTTCACCGTTTCCAATATTCAGTGGTTGGTTAGGAAAAATTTGCTCAGATTGATCATCTTGCAAATGTACTCGCGTGTTTATGGTCAGACGAAGTGATTCCACGCTTTGCCATAAAAACAATTGTTTTAAAAAGGCGTTAATCTCGTGAGAAAAAGTCGAGCGTGTAATGACTGTTAATGTCTGTCGGAAATCACCAGACAGTAATACAACAGCAACACCAAATATTCTCTCGTTGCCATTTAAATCTTGCAAAGCTCTATGTAATGCTTTGAGTGAATGCTTATGGGTCGTGGTACACTTATCCCTGATCATGATGGAATTCATTTGGAATACTATAGCCAATCCACTCTTTTTTGAATGGTACACATTGCATCTTGTATTTTATGAATGTCCAATCTCAGCTGTTGCGGAATGTGCAGTTTTTCCACCATCAAACTGATAATAATGCACAAAGATGCAATTTCTTATTGCAATCATATTTTCGCACGACTCCACCTGAAAGTTTAGTTGTTATAGGGAATGAAAATCTGGAGGTGGAACTCGAGAGCAAAGCCATTTGACCTCATTCCAGCAATATCCAGAAAACTTACGGAAGCTTTTGAAATCCACATGCAGATTCTCGTTCCCACCGCTAGAAGCACTCGGTGCCCACTTTCGATGCTCCTGCTCTTGTAAGTTATGTCTCTGAAGGAGGACATTACGGTCGGCCGGCATTATCCGGCAAAGTTACGGGCGTTTCTAAAATCCGATTTCAGATTATTCTTGTTTCCCATCCAAAAAAAACACCAGGAAAGCATTTCTCCCTCCTCAAGAATTTTAAGGCAAGCACCTTCCACAGCTCGTGCAAAATACTTTCGTCTGGTATTATTTGACGTTGATATGAGATTATCTTGAATTGGATTGAGAGTATTCGGATCGGCACCCCGGTTTGCGTAAAAGACGGTCATCCGGAATTATCCGGCAAAGTTACTGTTATTTCTCAGATTGAATATCAGATTCGAATTATCCATTTTGAAGTACACCAGGATCCAAGTTTTCACGATTCAAGACTTCTTCCCTGTTATATTGTGTCTAAAATACGGTCGGCCGGATTTATCCGTCAAAATCACGGTTATTTTTGGAAATTGACCCAAAAATTGGATTCCACACCCCGAAATACGCCAGGCACTTAATTTTCGTGCATTTTGTTTTGGAATATCTGCTTCCACAGACACATGAGCAATGCCACATTTTGCGATTATTCCCTTACGGGAATCTGGCAACTTTTTTTCCGGATTCTTCACACATTTCCGCCAGTAAAATAATTATCGCGTGATAATCAAACCATCTTATGTTTTAAGTAGGACGAAATGACACACAGTATGCAAAATTATTTTATGTTTCGTTGAGTAGTTTCGGAGTCCACCGCGGACAAACACTGTGACAAGTATTTTTTATGTATAAAGATTTCTGAAGAAGATACCTGTCCCATAGAAAATAAAATTTCGCAAACATTTTATCGTATATGATCTGATATTTTTGAAAGATTTAAAAAGTAACTTTTAATACCTTGAGGAAAAAAAATCACCTCAAAGAAATAATTGAAAATGTAATGTGAATAAAAATAAGGCTGTGACAGAATATCTAGCCAGCATACTTCCATTTAGAACCGGGGAGGGCAAATTGTTTTATTTCGGAATGGAGGATAGCGGAGGGCCGAAACTTTTAAAAATGATTCCATTTATGGTAAAAAATAATAATAAATATAAATTAAATAAAATTGTGGCAGTTTTATTCAATTTATTTATTTTGCTAATTGCATATCATCTATAGTTGTAAGCACATTTAATTTTAGATCCAGTTTAATAAGACAAATGCACCCTTCTGTACTTTTCTACAATTTTTTTAAATCAGGAGTGAGATTCCATGTTTAAATTCTCATCACAGCTCTCAAGTGTGTTTATGTCATCTTGTTGTACTTGTATCTGTATTTACTCTTGCTGGTCTTCATGCAAGAAAAACTTTGCTCACACAAATATGTATCGATTAAAATATAAAGAAAAATTCTTCAGCAAATTTCTTCTTATATGGAAATTTTTCAGCTGTCAAAAATTTGTAGAAGTCTGTGTTATAGCAAAAAAAATTTCTTCACACCGTGATCTGGCTCAAAGTCTATAAGCTCAGTTGTTGTATCAATATATGCAGCAGTGGGATAATAGAGCAAATTAAATTTAGGCTCAATTTTCTTACAATCTTGAAACATTCTTGTGACCTCTCCTCCAAAGTCGTCAGATGTTCTCTTAGTAAAAACGCTTCCAGTTGCTTTGTTTTCCTAATGAAAGAATACAGGAATTCTGTTTTCCTAATAGTGAAAAATATAAATCGAATCTTTGATCGCATGCTGGAAAAAATCTCGATTCCACGCGGATTTTCGGGCTGTTTTGGCGGCCCCACAAAATCCACAAATTAAATTACTGTATTGTCATCCAAAATAATCATTTTTCTAAAATTTCAGCTCAATTGAGTGTTTTAAAATTCATTTTATTAACGATTAAAAATTTTAACAAGATAAATATAGAGAGAGTGGGAGCTCATAGAAGGAAGAATTGAAAAATTTGCGCACCAAGAAAAAGTCGCGTCAAATGAAACGAAATTTTACATACATAAGTACTACTTTGATATAAGTAAGTGATTAGAAAATAAAATATAAAGAGGGTCATTTATTGCAGAAAAAAGTACAAATGAACGGAAGTTTTATTACTTTGTTGGCCCTCTAACACGAATAAACGATGCGATACGATTGGGCATTGAGGCATACAAGTTCCGTATGATATCCTGAGATATCCCGTTCCACAGTTGCTGTAAACGCGCCTGTAGTTCGATCAAACTCGCAGGCTGCCCAACTTGCCATCCCAAATGATCTCAGATATGCTCGATTGGTAAAAAACCTGGGGATCGAACAGGACAGGGAAGGGTGGTAATGTGGTTGAAGTAGTCTTGTGATACCCCTGCTGTGTGTGGCTGAGCATTGTCTTGTTGAAAAATGGCACCTGGAGCCCTGCCATGAGTGGTAACACATATTAATGAAGGGTGTCATTGACAAAACCGCTGGGCTGTAAATGTGCCATGGATCAATATTAGGGGCGATCGTGTATCGTAAGTAATGGTACTCCAAACCATCACACCAGCTGTGTTAGAGAAGTGTCGCTGTAAAGCGAAAACAGGTTTGAGGCATTCATCACGGGTCCTCCACACACGTATGCGATTGTCATCACTATTCAAATTTAATCTAGATTCATCGCTGAAGACGACCTGGTTCCATTTTCGTTGCAGACCACTCTCGTCGTGCGTGACACCACTCCAAACGGTGGCGTCGCGTCATTGACAGCACACGTAATGGGGGCTACGATTCCAGATGTCCTTCAGCCAGGCACCATGCAATGGTTCAGAAAGACACAGGGGTCCGTAGTGAAAGTGCTACATGTGTCTGGACAGCAGCCAATGAGGCCGTTAGCTCTAAACACGCTTGTTGTATGATGTGACGGTCTTCTCGATGACTGGTTTGTCGAGAGCGTCTTGAGCCTGTTCACCGTATAAATGACATCTCTTCTGTTCACTGGTCCCAACAACTCCTCACAGTCAAATCAGAAAGGCCTACTACAATCTACTCAAATCTACTCAATCTAATCAACAAACCTACTCAAATCTACATGGCGAGCTATTCGCCATGCTGATCACCCAGCCTCCATCATCCCGATGATTCTTCTCCTCTCGAACTCGGACAGCTGCTAATATTGTCTATATTATGTGACTCTTGGCAGCGTAAAAGCATGTCTACTTCAGCGTTTCCTTTGCGAATGATCAAGTGCACTGAAACAAGCTCTTCTTAACTGTTTTATACTCCAAAGAGAAGTTCAACGCCCTCTAGTGGCATTGCACAAAGCGCAATAACGCTACATTCCCAATCACTTGCATATCTACCCCACATGTACCATCATGCCAAGTTTCGTTAATATCCCATAATTATTTCTTGGTGCACAAATTGTTACGGCAATGAGTGTAGTTAATATATAAACAATACTTTATGATAAATTCTAGTGCAATTATTAAAAAAAGTTGACTGAACTAGAGGAATCATATTCATTTAAATTAAGCTATTTGATTAAATTTTATTCATCTCAAAAAATTGTATTTAAATTACACATTGCGGCTTTAAGAAAATTTAAAACGGAATTTTGGTAAGAGTTAAAATTTTGTCTTTATACAATTGAAAATGGTTTGCGCATTATGTGCATATTTAATCATCAGTAATAATGAGAATAAAAAATATACACTAATTCATTATTTTGACTTTTTGAAGAATAGCCATTTATGCGAAAAGGTATGAAAAGACGAAAGACAATAGCATAGCCTAAAAAAAGTGCTGGAAATAAAGCTTGGTAATAAATTATACCCACGATAGTTACAAACTCTTGTTTCGAATAGTGAAGGGACGTTTAATATCATTAATTAAATCGGAAATTAAATTCTATTAAATATACTAATTATATCGTAGTAAAATTTTAGAAGAAAATATAACATGACAACTTGAAGAAATTGTAAATAAATTCTAGCTATTTACAAATGTTTTTTTTTTCCTTTCTCAAAATTCATTGTTGATGCACACTTAATACAGTTAATTTGAACTTGCAGAGAAAAATATACACTTATATATCCATAAGAGTTCATTAAAGAGGTATAAATACCAAGTTCATTTAAACTAAGACACAAGTCACACACACAAACAGATGCATTTTAAACTACATTTATAAGTTTCCATCCAGATTGAAAGATAATTTTTTTTTAAAAAAATTATAATTAGATAGACGATTTTATTTTTAATATTATCAAAGTACCAATCTGGAATAGTAACACACGTATATCAATATACATAAATTATATATTCAAAACAGATTCCTAGTGTTTCACGTAAATCAGAAATAAAATCGAAAATTTTTATTATCTCATTAATTGATGTTTAGAACAAAAATACCCAATTAATTTTATAAATAGCTATCTTTATAAATAAATCATGTATTATATCAATTAAATTATTCATTCTTGATAATTATTAAAAAATGTCGATAAATACTGAAAACTATATGAAAAGTCTCAACGTTTTAAAGCCTTCCTTATGATTTTCATCTGAAATCCTTTTTATTAAATTGCATTAAACTAATAGTATATAAAATTTCTCCAAGTTCTTATTTCAGTTACAGACACGAAATAACGTTTAAATGGAAAACTCTGTTATATTCTCATTAACTTAACAAAAACGAAGAAAAGTTTAGACTCGTCAGATGAGCAAAAACACATATGCACCAAAACATAAGTTACTGTACATATTCATTTGACAGAAAAGTTATCGGAAATTGCTAGCAGTTGTAAAAAGTGCTACCGAACACTTGTACATAAAAAAAAGGAAGACGATAACATTCTGATAGAACGCAAGAAGTTATTCCTCATAAATGCATTCTATAGCATGCTTACATGTGCTTTTCCTATTCGACAAAAAAATAAACAAATAAAAACCTGACTATCAAACAGCTCGTTTTTAGGAGCATCGTATGACCCCCACCCCCTTCAATATTAAGGTAAGAACAGAACTTGATCTAACGCAAGTCGGAACTCCAGAGACTTCTAAGGATCTCTTGTGTAATTCCCCTTTCCCGCTGGCCATCCAGAAACCAATGTCTCTTAGATTATTGCGAACAAAAAATATGGATTTCAAAATCTGTTTCCTTGTTGGTTTTTGAAAATTATTTTTCTTGCTAAACCTGGAAAAAACCCAACATTTTTATAAAATATTAACATAACAATTTTAAAAAAATAACTAGAGGTCTCAGACCTAAATCCATACTAACTTTCGTACATTCGCTTGGGAGTATATACAAAAAATTTCAAGATTCTATTTTGAACAGAAAAAAAGGCCTTAGGGATTAGAGAAAACACTTATATACTCAAAATCAAAAGTCTGAGAAAAACGCATTTAAAGTTTGTAAAGGCATAGAACAAAAGTTTATAATGCACGTAAATCTAGAAATATTTTAATGAGTTATTTTCCAATGTATGTTCTATATCAAAACACTACTTTAATTAAATTTTACTGAAAACATTTTTTTAAAATTCAAAATATATTTTTGCATAATATTGATAGCATTTGTTACAATGACAGGTTTTTTAGCTTAATCTTAACCTAATATTTTCACAAAAGTTTTGAAACACAAAGCCTTTATGTACAAAATAATAATGATACTAACTTAAGCTTAAAATCGCCAGGTTTGTACATAAAATTAAATTTTTTTCAGTTTTAAATTGGGACAGTTTATCAAGTTTCAGTATTTATCGCACGACTTTAAAATATTTTATAATATAGCACTGCAGCATGTTTACTATAATGAGTTTGGTACATCATCGAAATATTCAGTTTTATCTGCAATACTTGAATTCGGAATCGGCATCAAGTATTGATAAGTAATTGTAAGTAATTGCAGTATCGGCTGAGGACTGATTTTTAGATACACTCTTTTGCAAGAAAAAAAAATCGAAGCTCCAAAAAAGATTTGTCCGATTGTAATGAAATTTCGTTGGCAAAATCATCTTGATAGAACATGCAAATGATCAATTTTTCAAGGTCAATAAATGTGAATTGTGGTCGTAGCACGAATTTCTGCTGAGAAACTCACAAAATATAAAACCAGTAATAGAGGCGGAAAATTGATCTTTTTTTCGTTTTTGCCGTTGTAATTCCCTAGAAGAAAAACGAATAATGCCATCACGACGTTTTCGAAGACCTTATATGCAAATGAATGACTTCGAACGTGGTCACATTGCCGGAATGCATGAAGCTGGGTGGTCATACCGAACAATAGCTCATCACCTGCGACGTACAAACTGTGCAAAGGTGCTGGCAGCAATGGTTACTGTGAGGAATTTATCAACGAAATTAATGCTCTGGAGGGCCAAGATGCACAAATGCAAGGCAAGATCGGATGATTGTTCGACAGGCCAGAACTGCTCCAACGGTATCATTGTCTTCTTTTCAATGTACTACAGTCTCTTCACTACCCCCCTTCCTGTACCTTCCACCATTTCACGGTGCTTGCCTAAGACGGCGTTACGCTCATAGCGGCCTTTAAGACGTCTGCCTTTGGCTCCACAACATTAGCGGAATCGTCTGGAGTGGTGTCGCAGCCAATCATCATGGTTGGCATCGAACTGGCATCTTATAGTGTTCAACGATGAATCTCGAAGCAGATGACCATCGTCCCTGTGTCTGAAGAGACCGGGGTCAACGGTCTCAACAGACACGGAGAAAATATTGTAACAAACGCCTGTAAAAGGTTGAAATGGCTGTACACCAACAGAAGACGACAGAACAACAGGAACGCCTGTAAAAGTTTGTTTTACAGCCTTTGTAAAACAAAGGCATACAGCCATAACCCCTAGTGTGAAGGCGTGGGTGCTATCTCATACGACAGCAGGTCCTCTCCAATCATTCTCCATACATTTTTAAGAGCTCAACAATATACATTGATACCATCCTGCGGCCAGTTGTATTATCCTTTATGGTACGTCCTTCGGGGGCCAGTTTCCAACAAGATAATGTCAGGCCCCATATCGCTCGCATGTCTCTGGACTACCATCGTGCCGTTAATACTCTTCCTTGGCCAGAAAGGTCACCAGACCTTTCACCAATCGAAAATGTCTGGGACATGGTAGGATGCCTGATTTGGGCACCCCAAAATATCGCAGATCTGGAAAAACAACTGCTGAATTCTGGGCAGAATGTATCACAGGATATTAGGAACCTCTATCACTCTTTACTGAGACGTATACAATCATGCATCGCCGCCAGGAGTGGTTATACCAACTGCTGATTTTAACATGAAAGCTGCAATCACGAGCCGTGTATGAGGCCTATGGCCTCGACATTTTTATCATCTTATTATCTATGTATGAGCTGCACACATATTTAATTTCGTTAAAAACAACCGCTTCTTTTATGGTGCTTCGATTTTTTTTTTGCAAAAGAGTGTGCATCATTTTCAGTAGTATTCCATCTCTTCGAAATATTGTTTTTCAAAGCAACCTAAAAACGTTTTGTAATGGCATTTTCGTAACAGAAAAATATTAATGATAAGGCTACTAAGTTATATAAACTGTTTTTTAAAACAAGAATTGTCCTTGAAATCAGTCTTAATTAAGTAGACATGAGAATTCAAAAAACTTACAGCATAATCACGCAGAAATGATTTTAGTATTGAAAATTGGAGTTAACAACCATTTCATACTGATAGAGTTGGTTGTGTTAATAAATGTTTTTAATTAATTCAATTCAAGAATGGAAAATGCTTTAAAATGAAACCGAAGCCAATACCTAAGGTCAGAAAACTTCAAATATACTAAAAACTAATTTATTATCAGATCCGAAATTTGGTGGCAATCTTTCCAATGATATGGGCCACAAGAAAATGAAAAAAAAATACGGTAATTTTGATATTTGTAGGGTACTGTGTAGCCTCAAAGGGGAGAAAGCAACCTATTCTTAGTTTCCACATTGAAACATATTTTCATCAATGTTTCCCATATGGTAGAAACCAAATATGTAATTTTTCTACAGGTCAAGAAATTTTTCAAAACAGTAAACTCGTACTTATAACTTCTCAGAATATTCTTCTGTCCTCTGAGTATCGTAATTTGTTCTTTAAAAATTCTCAGATTTCTTTTTCGTTCTATCACTGATGTACTATTGGATTTGCGATTTTTATATATGAATTTCAAAGAATAAAAGTGGGTCTCGCTATATTTCGAAGTATCGTATAATTATTGTCGACATAACTTTACACTTGGTGTAATTTTAAATTTCTGAGTAAGGAGACTTCGTATTAGACTTCTGAGAACATATAAAAATATTTAAAAATAAATGTATATCCTTAAAATGATGGGTTTAGTTATTTACACATCGTAAATTTAAGTGCATATACGAGGGTCACTCTGAAGTTTTTGAGATACTACTAGGTTTTATAAGATATACTTACAAAATATTAGGAGTGTTCAAAGTAGTTTCCTCTAGCACTTTTGTAGACGAATTTTCCGCTGATTTATAAATGCCTCAAACCATTCATTTCTTCAAATTGATGAAAAAACTGCATTTGTAGCAACATCAATCTCTTCTTCTGAATGAAAACGACGTCCTATTAAGTTCTTTTTTAGATTAAGAAATAACCAAAAGTCACACATAGCTAGATCTGGAGAATAAGGTGGATGTTCTATCACTTTAATTTGTTTTTGCTTAAGAAACTCAACTGTTAATCTGGCTGTATGAGAAGTTGCAATGACACGGGAAAGAATTAGTCCCCTAACATTAACTTCTTGGAGAATTTCTGGAAGACATTTAGTGGTATACCAGTTTGCTATTACTGTCTTCTGTCCTTCTAACTTGATGGCTTTAATCAAACCCCTACTTCTGAAGAAAACGGCATACATTACTTTTTTCATTGCTCGTTGTCTTTTGATCATTGTTGGCGTAGGGTTATCTTCAAAAACCCAAATTTTGCTTTCTTGACGAGTTGGTACGTCAAAAAAAAAAAAAAAACTATATGTGCCGGCTCCGACGCACGACTGGAGTTTACTCCTTAAGTACGGTTGTCTTTGATTATATAGTAGGCAAACAGTGTAAATAAATGCATTTCATAATGCTGAAACCATGCACGTATTTTTTTTATTCTATTCACATTTTTCATATTGATTCGGTAAAATAATATATATATATATATATATATATACGTCAATATTATGTTACATAAATATATGTTACAGTACATGAGTACATTGTTAAGAAGGTTGATTTACTTCACTGTTAATATCACTGTGAGTATTAATTACATTCTCTAGTCATTATTAATCCCTGTGACAAGAGGCTTGTGGCAACTAAAGTATGATACGTGAACATCGGTAGATAGGCTAATCTTGAAAATCTCGCATCAATGGTTGTTACTGTACCTAGTAATCCACCAGTGCTCTACCAGAAACGAAATCCAAATTAGGCTCTGATTTTAAAAATTGGACTAATCCCAATCCTTCATCTTAATCTAATAATGTCTCTTGGATATAATCTATAATGTCAGTAACATTCTGATTGACAGAAATATAAACTGTGACAACAACAATGGGCTTACAGTTAGGTAAAGTGCATCTTACGGCACATATATCTCCCAAATTAGATTTAGTTTGATTAACGTACTAGGTATTTCTTCTCACAAAATCATCATGATTGCCAATAAACGTATGTTGTGAATCGCGCACGTTTTGATAAATGGTGACCCCGTCCCCACGATTAATACTTGGTCGTCTATACTGTGTTTGCGTCTAAAATTTTCAATTTTAACTAATTCCTCATTGCGAAGCCATGTTTCTGATAACATCAAAACGTGTACTTTTTGCACAATATTACTACGGAGATCCCGTCCATGTGCCCGGAGACTGGCAGTTGAGAGAAAAGAGAATTATATCCTCTATATCCATTTTATTGATCATAATTTGATCAATTGTAGTTGAACATTAGAAAGCTTGGTAAACTCTATCACCTCTGTCCGGAGGCTGTTACTGACTTATGAGGATACCGCTACAAAGGGAATACTCTAACGGAGTATATTGGTTGTGTTGTTGAAACAAAGTTTATATTTTTGATAATCATTCTTCGTTACTTTGCTAATCAACACACCAAAACCCTATTAAATACATACCGCCAAATTTGGCGACTTTCAGTTGTTATAGTCAACTTCTTTGTCAAAAGAGCTAAGGCATGAATTGTCGCTTGGCTCGAAAACGGGTTTTCCACGCCTATTACGCTAAAAAGAGAAACACTAATAAATGTAATTTGCGACTTTTTTTAAGTTTTAATTTTTTTTTTTTAGGGTTTAGTTTTTAAAATATACTTTCCAAATTTCCATCATAGATAACAAATAACGGTAATTTTAAACAAAAAATATAAGAAAAAACTATTTTAAATGATTTCTTGTAAAAAGTGTATTAGAAGAAAAACACAATTTTTTTTTAAATTTGTAATTTTAAAGCAATTTTTTTAAATTTTTTAACAAAACATCGATAACAACATTTGATACTTGGAAAAAAAGTTTTGTGTGTTTATGTTGATAAATAAGGAAGTTATTAAATGTTTAGTTATAATTTTGAGCACTTTTTGAAAAATTGAAAAAAAAAAAAAAAAGGTTTAGGTATTTTATATTTTATATCACTGATTCGAAAAGAACAAAGTAGGAACGTTTTTAGTACAGACTTTCGATACGTTCTGATTTAAGAAATTTGTACAGAACGATTGAAAAACACTTTTCATAAAAATGCATCAATATTGGCTCATTTTAGAAAAAATCTTAAACAACGCAAAATTTCGTTATTTTGTAAAAAAAAAAAATATTCGGTAACGTGGTGAAATAAGTGATCTTTTCGATTCTGTAATTATTTTTTGTCTGATTTTTGTAGAAAAAGAACGATCGCAATTTTAAAAAGGAAGAAAAAGTAGAAACTCTTCCTTACGCGCATGCGCAGAAGCGCGCCTAATGCTTTTTGTTAACATTTTTTTAAATTTCACTCCTCATAATATTTTCATACCATGGGCTAAATATAAAAATCGATTCTTAAGGAGTAAACTGCAAAAACGGTACGTACGTTTCATCACCCGTTACAATTTTAGAAATGATGCGGTGGCCACCATCATTTAGCAATCTAAAGGTTTCTTTACTGATTTTGACTCTTTTTGGTGCTCAGTTAGATTATGGGGAACCCAACGGCAAACTACTTTTTTCATATGTAACTCTTCATGAAATGTTTTGTGTATGGCTGCGGATCCAATGTTAAGTTCCTTCTGTATCATTTGGCAGGTACAGCGATTATCATCCATTAACATTTTACGTATGGTAGACACATTATCCGGGATTACTGTCGACCACGGCCTTCCTGTGTGTTCTTAATCCTGAAGAGAACCATTACTGTGACCATTTCAAAATTCTTTAAACCATCTGAATACAGTAGCACGACATGGGGATTCATCACCAAATGCTAACTGCAGCCGGTGAAAGCATTCCTCTTGATTTAAGCCAGCTTTAAAATCATAGGATGATAATGTTCTCGCCTCAGCTCCGTTTCTCTTCTGCCTAAAATTTATTCTACGCTAAGTAAGTCAGTAAATAGTCGTCTGCTGTGTTGAAATACTTTGTATTTTCAAATTAAACCATTGATTTTTTTGTAACTTATCGTCTGCGCGTATCTCAAAAATTTCAGAGTTACCCTCGTATATGAAGCTGTTGTATGGAAGTTTACATATTTAATTATTTATATATACATTCATAACATTTTAGCGAGAAACACTTTTCTTGAACGACAAACTTCAACAAAGTCTAACTTTCAACACACTTTAAAATCATCTAAGCACTTCTGATTATTAAAAATTGTTCAACAATTTATTAACAATTTTTTTTATAGAAATTATATTTCCTTTGGGAATGAACAGCATTGTCAAAGTATTTTTTTATATATTTAGCTTAATGTATACTAATTTATGCGCACTACACACTGGTTTATGCGCAGAGGTTACTACTTATGCGTTTACATACTTTTTGTAAATGAATTTTATTCATTTATTTGTGCTTGGCTATTTTGATATTGAAGTTTGAATTTTAATAGAACAATTTTCACACCAGTCTTTTTAAAAGAACAGGAAAAAGAAAGCACAAATAGTAATACTTTTTCCACCCTGATATTTAAACCATATTTTTTTTCTTTACGGACTAAAAAATAACTAAATGTTTTTAAAAGAGTTTGAATATTTCTTTCTTTTTACAGAACTCTGGTGGTGCTAGAAAATCAAAGTTAGTTTCTTCTGGAAACACTATAGAATTTATGTTTGAGGACACTAAAACATTATGTGATGTGCTACAAAGAGGTTGCAGAATATCTGGTAGGAATCCCATTTTTTAAAATTCTTTTTAAAAAATCTGAAATTTTTATGTAATTTGATCAACTAATTTAAAAAAAAAACAAATAAGCTTTCAAAAGAAATGCATATTAATAATTAAAATATCTACACTATATGTATATTCAGCAATCGGCTAATATTTTTGGAAATATTATAAAATATTTAATCATTTATAAAAAAAAACATTTAAACATATCTGTGTTTATTGTCAATCACTTATATGCATCACTTTAACAAGGGGGAGTCTATTGGCATTATTATTACTGCTCTGATTGAAATAAGGATAAAATTTACTTTAACAAGCGAATGTATTCTTATACTATAGTGAACTGTATAAGAAAATTAAATGTAAAACTAACTTTGAGAATTTTACACAATTTTTCTTCAATTGTAAAAGCGTTAAAGGTATTTTCAAACCAAAATAATTTATCAAGGCTATCATTTTTTTTAATTTATGGGAAACGAATAACGGAAAAATTAACACCACAGAAACACACCACTTTTTATGAAATTTGAAAGAATTAAAAGGAAGATGGGGATGGGAACTCGATACTGTGTTTTTTAATTTTAATATTAAATTTTGAGATATGTATGCAACTAAAAGTTTCCATTTTAGACAATGGGCGTTGCTATGGTTGGAGAAACTCTATATCTGATACCTCGTACACATGGATAAATTATAAACAGGTTAGTAGCAGGTACATATGTGCATTGTACAACAACCATTCTAAAGCAAGAAGTTTTTTGAAATAAAAAGACAAGTTATTTTATTTTTCTAGTTCATAAAAAGAGCAGAGAACTTCTCATCAGGCCTGCTGAAAATAGGGTTAAAACCGGGCCAGTCAACTTATGTTGGAATTTATTCCGCAAATTGTGTAGAAGTATGGAATTTTTTCTTCTAATTAAAATTATTTCGCTCTTTAGAAAGAAGAGCATCATATTAAAAACATGAATTAGAGTTACAACTAACTTAAGGAAATAACCATTATTTTCTTCAAAGTCTATAATTATTATTTTTAGTATGCAATTACTCAGCATGGATGTTGGAGTCAATCAATGATAATCATTCCATTGTACGATACTCTTGGACCTGCAGCAAGTTCTTTCATCATTAAACAAGGTAAGTATATCTATTTTGAGTTGTAAATTAAGAGTTTTAGAGTAATAAAAACGTTTTATCCCTTAACCGCCGATTAAAAGTTTCGTCATTCTCTCACCAGTGCAACCGTTTTTCTCATAGGCACCCGGATACAGTCATTTGGGGGGGGGGGAGGCCCAACATAAGCAAATTTTTCTTTGAAATGAGTACATTCTTCACAAACACTGTGAATGTCATTTATTGTGAATGCCCAAAGCTTTCGAACTGATTTTAAACTGAGCAGCATAATGCAAAGAATCGTACTTTGGAAGATCGGATATATCCGTCCGTGGCACTTGATACACAGGGGTTGAGCAAGACGGATATATACGCCGGAGGCAGTTAAGGTGTTAAAAAAAGAGTGTTTTTCTAAACAAGGTCTCATTTTAAGGGAAATTCAGTAAATTAAATCAGATATTAATGAATGGAGTGAATTGAAGTTATTCATCCTAATTTAAATATCTTTTTTTAGACTGCTGTATGTTAAATCGATTTTTACATTTCATTGATTAGTGTACACTGCGTTTTTTAACTTCAATGAAGTTTGATATTGCTTCCTATCTAAGAACCAGCAATATTTAAAGCAGTTATGGTGACAGTAGCATATTGCTAGGGTAACGGTCTTATATGATCATTAAATAGCGAGTTTAGGTCTTGTGATTCCAAACCAAGACCATCGTGCAGTCAAATATATTGAGGTTTGAAGTCTATGTTGACAGGGGTGGATGTGAGGTTAGAGTTTAGATGTCAGCTATATGATCTAACTGTAATTCAAAATTTAGATGCCCAGTGGTTATGTTTAACGAGCTTTAACTCAAGCAAAAATATGTAGTCGTTAAAGATCTGATAAATACCCAAAAACTTGATTGATTGATTGAATGCTGTCATGGTCCGCTCTCGCTCTCTCTCTCTTTTTAAACAAAAAGAAAGAGTGGACCATTGATAGAAGATAAAATGAATACTTAAGTAAGATAGCATGGTAACCGGGTCATATAGATGTCTTAGCATTTTTTTAATTTCTAATAGGGCTGCGGGTTGGTGTTTCACCATTGCAGACCTATATTCCTCGGGAACTGGTATGTCTTTTTAGTGCGGCACCATATAGACGGATACCAATCGCTGCAAGCAATTTTGACGCCCAGTTTCCTCCCCAGAGGGAGGCACGCAAGCTCTGGCGATGCGAAACCATACTTAAGATTTTATTTTGCCGAGCGCACACGAGCTAAATAGGCACTCGAAGGACCTTTTACACGCCACATAATCATACGACATGGCCATTGTCGATTTTCTGCAGTATGAAAATCCACCAACTTAGGCCGGGTTGAGCCAGCAAAACTTAGGCGTGCAAGGCCATCGACAAACCAACTACGCCACCCAGGCGGCTAGATGTCTTAACATTGTGATGCACAATCAAAGTTAATTTTTGCTTCATGTAGAATATGAAGTATGAAGCTATTCTACAGAAAGACAGAGTCATACAATATGGACAACCAAAATATAAGGACATCATTTTTATTCTCATAAATAAAACTCAAAACTCTCTGTCAGTAATGGAACAGCCCACAGAAGGCCAAAACCTACTGTGCCCATCTCAGTGTTCATAACCTTGGGCACTTAGGTGCATAAGCAGATAGTCCAGTCAGATGGTCAGTCTGACGCGAAATCCCCAGTGTTTAGATCCCAAACAAACTTGGTATTCATTTATCGCCCCACTGAAGGTATTATAGGCTGGTTCGACCTTGCTCAGTCCGGGCATGAACCCCGGCGTAGTAGCTACCACTAAGCCCACATTTATAAAAATGGAGGAAATATATGTCACAGCATTTTATCTAAAAAAATTATATTCCTTAAAAATCCTTTCGACATAAGCCAATAAAATTATTAAAAGCAAATTGTTAACTTCAATATTTATTTCTATATTTCAAGCTGAAATAGAAACGGTGATCTGTGATACAGAGGACAAAGTACATCGACTTATCTCAAAGAGAAAGGAAATTCCTACATTGAAGTATATTATAATGGTGAATGATTTAAGCAAGGAAACAGCTCAACTTGCGAAGGATGAAGACATCAAAATACACTTTTTCAAAGAAATCGAGGTACTGCACATACATATTTTGTATGTTTTACATCATTTTATACCATTTAATGTCCATATTTTTTAGAAAAAACACTGAAATTAAAATAGGTAAATTTTTGATAATATATTTTGTACGTCTGTAGTGTTATGATGAAGGTGACTGAATTGTTGCAATTAAGGATTAAATCTAACAATTGATCTCAAAAATTTTCATCCAGCTAGAGAGTAGGGTTTCTCATTCTGCTCACAAGAGTCATGGCGATTGGCTGAGACGATGGGATCCGGGAGGCGTGTCTGTGGTTCTTCATCTGGATGTTGTAGATTGAATTATTCGGCATGAGTGAGAGCTTAGAGACGGCTCTCTGATTGGTCGGTGGTAGCGTGAGTATTGACTCCTATTGTCTGCTCTGGGGGCTGAGACTAATTCAGAACAACCACAGTACGCGCTATATATGCAGTTGCCACAGCGCCCTCACTTGCACGTAACTAATACACACACGCAGCGTTACACCATTTGCATAGACCTTGCTATCCCTAATTCTCACTGACACTTCAGCGTATAACTCAACACTGTTGCATTAAAACATTTGTAGGAGTCACGGAAGTAAATCTGGAGTAGAGTTTTGAAAAATATTCGTTCAGTTTAAATTTTCAGATTTAATTACTTAAAAAAATCTCTAATAAATAGAATCTGGAATCAAAATTTGACAAATAATTTCATACTATATTTATGCATAATAAAGAATAGTGAAAGGTTTGTAAAAATTTTTTTCCTCAACTATTTATAGTGAAAATGTAAATTTTCGTTCAATATTTGTTCTGTATATTCTTATTCATGTCATACTTATAAAAATATACAAGACACATTAAAGTAAGAAATTCCGAGTTTTTTAAATTCAATTTTGAATGAGCATTTTAAATTTAAAATAATTACAGCTAAAATGATAAGTTATGAATGATAAATATTTTTACAGGAACTTGGTGAAAAAAACTATGCTGAAAAATTGGTGAGTATAATTTTTTCATAATAAGCTGCTGTGTACTTTTTAAAAAAAATGTACATCTGTACAAACGAGTCGTTTTTGTACCATAGGAGAATATTAAAAATAGAAAGGAATTTTCAAGCACTGACTTCTTTTAAAAGCCGAACAAAAATGTTAAAATATCTGAATAATTTAGGAAGTGATATAATTAATTCAAATACTTGATGATTTTGATTACATATCCTTTTAGAAAAAGTGACTAACTGCAGATTATAAATATTATATCTTTATTTTCATTTAATTTAGTTTAGCTTGATTTTAATAAGAATATGACATTATATTATTCTAATATTTCTATAAATTATTTAATGTTGAACTTCTCATTTTAAATTTTACTACCTAATTTGCATAAAATCCTTAAATTTGTGATTCTAGTTTTTAAGAAGAAATGAAAGATCAGCAAAAATACTTTTCAAAACAAAATAACTACTTATTATTTTAAGTTCACTTTTATTATAGGTCGATTTTTTTAAATAATATTCTGACAATTTGAATCATTTGATTGCTTATTACGACGGATTTTCGCCTTAATTTTGACTTAATCAGATCTATTCACTAAACTTCTGCACTGTGTAGACGGTGGACTAGGAGCCTCGACACAAATTTAACATTCCTTAGCTCCTAAACAGGGTGAATCATAAGTGGCACTAGGACGAAACGGAGACAACGCCAGCCTCGAGTTTGGGGCCGGGACCATTCGGACATCGCGTTTGCTCAATGTTATTTCAAAGATGCTAAAAATTGTATCTTAACTATCAAAATATAAGCTTTTCCATTTATACCCCCCCCCCTCCATTAACACGTTGTTTGCTAACTATGAGAATGAGATAATTTGTAGTTGGCGTTATTGCCTAGGATGCCAAGAATGTGTTATCTCAGAATTTGCTTACATACGATATTTCTGCAGATACGATGAAATTCGTAGTATATGAATAGTTATAAATTCTGCAATATTTGTATAATTCATATCATAAATAATTTATGAATATTAACTTTGTATACACAGGAACCTTGAAAAGTATCTAAGCAGTTAACGTATTAAGGACACCAGGACATGCTCGAAAGAGTAAAATGTCAAAATTAAGACTCCTTGATGTGTAACACACACTCCCCTTAAAATTTCCAATACAGCACAGATTTTGTGTGTACTAAATAATGATATTTTTATCACTCTGTAGAGCTACTGAATTAATTTTTAGCACACACACAAAAGTTTCTGTCTCTCTTTAATTTAAATTTGACAAAATTTTTGAGATCTCATGTATCCTTCTCGAGAGTAAGAAAAAAAATTGCCTGAGCCTGAGACAGATTGAACTTATAGATGTACGCCTGCCGTTGGCTGTAGCCTTGAGCACCATACATGTGACAGTATGACTTAGCCCTGTTCCACCCCAATTTGGAGGGAGAATACCTTTGGGGAGTCAGGGGTCTCCCACCTCTCTTCCCCTTCCACCAACTTCATGAGAGGACTTGCGGCTCGACGGCTATTTAGAGTATCCTCATGCCGCAAAGTCACCATACATTTACAAACATCCATGTCTTCGCTGAGATTCGAACCCAAGCCGTACGGCACAACAGTCAGCGTCTCTAACCTTTGTACCAGATGGGCGACTTGAAATCTCATAATACATACTTATGTTTAAGTACAAATTTTTAGGCAAGTATCTCTTAAATAAGCAAAATATTTTTCTCACACATATAAAACGATACACAAATTATAGTGAACCAAACTTTGTAATTTTGGGAATTTTTTCCCCTTTCTTTTCTTGCATAAAACTATTTTTAAAAATAGTTAGCATTATTAGAGCGGGAAAATTAGTTTCACAATGTGTACAGGTATCCTGTATAAGAGTATAAAAAATTTGGAACCAAATAGCGCGATATTTTTTTAAAGTGTACTTAAACGTGTGCAAAAAATTATGCTTTTGAGAAACAGAGGAAAAAACATAAAAAAAAAACAGTGTTTTTACATATTATATTTTTTGATTAATGTTTGCATGCCTAAATACTATGACCTTCTCTAGAGCAAAGGTCATCAACCTAGTGGATGTGGAACTCTTAAGTTTCCCTGGAATTTTGACAACCTGGGTTCTGCAAGCGATTACTGTTTGCTTAATGCATGTGCAAAAATTGTAGTAAAATCTAAATTTCTGTAAAAGATTTAATTCTTAAAGGTAACTTACCTTGTAAGAAATAAATATAAATAAACATTTTATGGAAAAAAAATGCTAAATGCCGTAAAAGTTATGTGTTTCAAGCATGAATGGATAAATCAGAATGTCTGCCAATGAAGAAGGAATAACTTATCGACAGATTCGACGTTAAAAAAAATTTAAGTTTAAGCAAGGCAAGCTCCTAAATTTTATGTTGTAAATTAGCGGAATACACATATGTTTTCACGCAGTTATAAACATTTTAATGCCATTCTGAACTTTGTATTTAAGTTTAAACTTTGTATTTCTCTCAACGTATGTGACTTCAAAAACAAATTATAGAAGCAATTAACGCAGAATATGAAATACAACTGCTGACAGCTTCATTATATCTAGACTTGGATAATTTGTGTAAAAAATTGCAAACACATATTCCAGTTATTATATTTATAGCAATGGTAGATGACATCTGGAACACGAATGAAGGAATTAAGGATATTCTATTTTTCGGAATCACCAATGAAGCTACCAAAAATTCAAGGTCTAAAGAATCACTATAAATCTATAAAAATAATGTTTTTAGTGCTTTAGAAAAAGATAAATTGAGACATGTTTGAAAATAGGACATTCGGATTTTTGAATTACAATGTTATAAATAAAGAATATTTGAATTTTAAGGCGATATGGTACCATCTTCACATTTTTATTTTTTTATTTTTAAATATTTGATATTTCGTTTTAATTATATTTCATAAAGGTTAATATTTAATAACAATTCCTTACAAATTTTTTTTCCAAGTACCTTATAATATACTACATAAAACTGTACGTGGGTTTTTTTCTGCTGCTGCTCTTTAAGTTTTTATTAATTTTTTTGTAGTTAAACTTCCAAAAATTCCCAAAAAAACATTAATTTTGATTTTAAAATTTTTTTAGAAAAAGTACTAAACATGTTAGAGCTAATTCCATGCACAGTTTTACAAAACATACATTTCAGAACATGTATAAAAAATTTCAAATCCATACTTCAATTATCAAAAAAGCCTTAGGGTTTTGAATAACAGTATATGTACAAAACTTCAACTAGGAGAAATATGAGTTTGAAGTTTTCATTCCATGAATAGCATGATATAATATTCATCGAATAGTCTGAAACTTTTATGAAATGTTAATTAGCTTATTTAAAACTACTTACCATAAAAAATTGCACAAATGTAGAAAAATTAAACAGTATACTGCCGTAATGAATATATAGAAAAAAACGAATGAAAGATCAATATTTCATAAAACTTTATCTTAATAATTATTAAAAAAAATACACACACTTCAGAACTAATTCCATGCTCAGAGCTAATGCACAACACGTACAAAAGATGTTTATGCCTTTATTTTTTATTCCCATGATTTTAAAAGCCTTCGCATGTTAAATATTGTACACGAATAAAAGCAAAAGCAAACAACAATTTATAGGCAAAATACATCAAAATCTAAGATCTGTATCTGTGCATTTGTTTAAATAAATATTTTAAAATATTTTAATAATAAAAGTGTTGAATTTCACACACATGGGATATATATATATCACCCAAAACAAATATGTAAAAATGGGAGAGTTTTTCTATTCTTGCGAATTAGATTTTTAATTATCTGAGTTATCAAAATGTGATTTAGTATTTGTGCTTTGGGAGAATCCGTTTTGAAGTTTTAATTTCATTCATAATCATATTATAAAAAGCACGCACAACTTTTAAATCTTGACTAAGTCCATTTTATCTTCAGTAAATAATTCACAAACTGGAATTTTTGTATGAATTGCACAATTCTTTCTTAAAATAATTTATTACTACATATATAATGTCAATCTCATTGATGCGCATTAGAAAAATAATTAATTCATTTTTTATCAGGCTCTTTTCTAGCAGATAATCTGAAATGTAGACGTGGTAGTTGCAGTTTAGCATCAAACATTGCTCCATTACTTAATGAAAAATGCAGGTAAAGCTTTGAAATTTTGCAGGCATATTAATAAAGATTCGGGTTATAAAATGAGCCAATAAAAATGTTTTCGACAGTTTAATGATTTTTAGGGTATCATATCGCCTTAAGTAGATATTAATTTGAGTTATTATATGTATATGTGTATGTATTTGTGTGCAATGTCCTTTGTATTAGTATATAGACACACCAAATTATTAAAAGAAATTGAATTATAGGAATGTGTCATGCATAAATTTAATATTACGACCGGATTTCTTATGTAATAAATTAGAGATAAGAAAGTTTTTCCTAAATACCACGATATCTGTATTCAGGTATTAAAAAAAGGTGTTCGAAGGTAAAATTTGAGATACATAAAGTGGATTTTTAGCCTTCAGTTACGTGTCAGAATTTAAGATGAAACATGCATCTTAACCAAAATTTCTCTTAGATTGCTAAGCCCAGTGTGTTCCTGACAAAGCATACGATCGTCCTATTTATTCGATATACTTTATTCTGTCACAGAAGGGTTCTATTAACCAGCGAAAAAGCTAGCAGAAAATTAAATTAAGACAAATTGGCGAAAAAGAAAATAATCGATGCCCCCCCCCTCCTCTCTAATTGTTAGCATTTTTCTTTAGATTATGTATTAATTTTACTTCATTTGTTTGGAGTATTTTACAAAATTGTGTTTTTATTTATTTATTTTTGGCTAGAGAGAGTGAAGGGTGGTGGACTAACATGAACCAATATCATTTTAATAATTTTTAATTGGGAAAACTAATTTCAGATCCGAGATTTTTGGATTTATGATCTCAGTCGTAGAATGGATGTTCCCCATTGTATATCTCAAATCGCACCGTTAACAAATCAATTTCATATAAATTGCTTCCTATATTTTGGTTCAATGGAAAATTTTCAAATTAATTACTAAAAATGCTGATAAATAATCATTTATTTATTTTCTTGATCTACATTCTGATGAAGGAATATTAATTTTCTTTAAAGCTTCCATCATCGTCAGATTTCTGTCTTGTGTGTTACACCAGTGGAACTACGGGAGATCCTAAAGGAGCTCTGATAACCCATGGAAACATCGTTTCTGTTCTTTCTGCTATAAATATTTTCATGGTAAGCCTCAGTGAATGGATAAGATACTGTTTATTATTCTTTAGATGGATGATGTTCATTGAGAAATGGGGTAAATCAAATTAGAATGCCATCAGCTCATTATCGGCCTCTAGTGAAAAACAAACAAACCCCTTAACTTGCTACATGTTAGAAAAGCTTTATTGTACATAACTGTTATAAATGCAGCTGGACAACGATTTAATGAATTCATCCAGACCGAGCATTGTATTCATTAATTCGGGGTTACTTGAAATATCGGAGTCCAAACAAAATATAAATTTTATGCACTTGCCATTCGGAAATTCTATTATAAGCAACTACAGAAAAATATCCATAGTTAGAAGTTACACACTTTTTATTAAGTAGCTAAAAATACTATTTCCAAATGATTATGCACCAGTTAATAGGGAATTTTAAAATACTTTCTGATAGATGTTTGACAATCTTACATCGCATCTTTTCTTAAAATGGTCGATCCAACCGTGAATGCAGAAATCTTTTACATAGTGCTTTTCAGTCATTGTGCTTTAAGTTTAAGAGCTTTTTCTTTAATCAAAGGTCCGCTAATGGCTATTATCTTGGCACGGACGATGTGCTGAACCATTCCACTAAGTTAGATTCAAGAATAGAATGGCTTTCTATGACTTTCTTATTTTCGACGATTATAAATCCTCACTCTTCTCTCCTCTTTTAATTTCTGCTCACTTTTTAGTAATTGTAGCTGATGTTGACGTTGAAATTTTAAGACATTCTGCTAAAGCATTTTGTAGCCCAACGTTAGTGTCAAATTCGCTTAAAATGTTAAGCTTTTCACTAAAAGAGAGAAACGTTCCAGAATATTTGTCTTGCTTCCCAAATTTTCAAAAACAAAACTTCCTGCAAAACCATGCGTATATAATAAACCTCATTTCTGTCAAAAATGAGGTCAAATAGTTAAAAAAAATATCTACTGGGTTGTGGAGTGGGATGAAATAAGAAAGGAATTTCCTGTCGTATTCAAAACTCAAGCGATAGGTTGCGCCCATTACTCATTCTGCACTCTTTTCCGTAGAATTTTCTGCATACAAGAAAAGTTTTTTTCTGCTCCAGGCAAAAGCAAAAATATGTTGTTTGAAAAAAAACCGAATTTTTTTTAAGCTTTTGAAACAATTCGTTAATTTATGATTCATTATTCATTAAAAAGAGTTTTTGGCCTTCATTTTAATCGGAAGATTGAAAAATTCGTTCAATCACGAAATTCGTTGAATAGGGGTTCGATAAATCGGGATGCGATTGTGTTATATATTACAAACGGAAAATAAAATTTATAATAGTTGTTTACACATTTGTTTATTTCTATTATTCCAGTGGTCTTTAAACTGTGTTCCACGGAACCCTGATTTTCCACAAGGCAAATCCAGGGGTTCCACGAGTAACAATAAAAAAATCAAGAAAAAACTTATTAATATGTATGCAAAATAGATTCACATTTTCTATGAAGTTTGCATGCTTACAAGTCTCTAAAACTCATCCTATTCATTAAAACTGAAAATTTTATTGACATGTAATAACTTTATTCTGCACAGCCCTTTTTAAACTCCTTTTTATAACATAATAAAAGAATATTAAAATGTTTTATCTTTATATATATATATATATATTTCCTCCTGGATTGTGAATGTTTTACTGTTTACTATTTCAGATTGCTCAGGATAATTTTATGCTTGTTAGTTAGCACAAAATCTTACAAAACTAAACAGTTTTCTAACAGAAATTGTACATTTTTGCATTTGTAGGAAAAATCTCCTATAATGTAGGAGATGAAACAACAACAGATTCGATATTAAAATCTAAATTTAAGCAAGAATAGCTCCTAAGTTTTATGTTGTAAATTCATGCAAAATACATAGTATTTCTCACACAGCTATAAAAATTTTTATGCCATTCATAACATTGTGTTTAAGTGAAATATATTTCTCAACGTGAATGCCTACAAAAACGAAGTATAAAAACAAATTAAATACTATTACATTTAATCTCAATAGACCTAGACTTCGACAGTTTGTATGGGGAAAAAAGGCAAGCCCATGTCCTAGTTACTAAATGTAATGTATGGGTAGGTGACACTTGGATTACAAATTAATATTATTAATAAGTAAATTATATTAATAAATTAGATTAAAATATTTTAATAATAAATGCCATGCTCTTTTAATTCTCTTTACATAAAATACCTATAACATGTTGATCTACTTTAATAATTATTTTGAGATATAATCTTCTAAGTATGTGAGTATGGAATGGGGTTCTACGGAAACACTTTCTACTTCTAGGGGCTCCACGGAAACGCCTTCAAGCTATAGGGTCTCCGTGAGTTAAAAGAGTTGAAAGACCACTGTATTATACATAAAAGGGTCGCGGGGTTTCGGATAGCTTCGTGGTTACAGCAATGAATTTCCATTCACAATTCAGCATCAGAACTCTTTAGAAGCATGTTGCAAAAATGTAACGTGTGGTGTATCTTTAAAACAGGATTACTAATACTCACAACAAATTTTTCTATGTTTATTAATTCAATCATTTAATGAAATCTAGTATAAGAAACATAATTAAAATATAACTAAAACCACCATAATCTATCTTAAAGGGGGGGGGAGTAAATTTCAGTTATTTCAAACTAGAAATCACTGAAAAAAAATGTTAATTTTAAATGCAGCGCACGGTAAAATTGCTTGAATATCACTTGATAAAATCTGAGAGCAGATCTGCATAGAACTTAAGTTGATAATGCAAATAGTATTTTACCGTATAAAATAAAATCATCACTATATGTACAATAAAATAGATCAGATTTTGCGCTAAACAAAGATTTAAGAAACAACAAAGGAAAGAGAAAATAAGTCAAAGAAAAATAACTTAATTCAAAAATATGGCAACAGAATGAATAAAAAGTGAAACGTTTCAGTAATTTTTTTAAAAAAAAAACAAGAGTTAGATTATTTTATTTTATAACGCAATAAAATATACCGAATAATTGGAAATATATGGAAAATAAAAATGTTGTTATAATTCCTAGAATTCAGATCGTAGTTTTATAAGTAATAAAACTTTCAACCATTCAATAAGACTTGATTTTCATGAACGATTGTTTTTTAAAGTCGTATTTCAAAGCAACATGAAGGCTGTTGGTGAAAGATCTCGTAATTTTATGGTGAAGTGCAATAAGGTGGCAACTGAGCTGCGACCCTATTGTCCTTACTTCCATGCCATACCAACATGAGAACTTTCAACCTGAAAATATTTAACAGGCATCAGCCCCTTTATACAGTAGGTCTTAGCGTGGACATTACTTCAATCAACAGAGCCTGAAGTGGACCATAGAGCATTGGCATCGAACCATTGACCTCGTAAGTAAGTCACCCAATTTGACGAATCCCGTTTTCTGGTCAATCACATTGACGGGCGAGTGCGAATTTCTTTTGGAAACAGAAAACCTGGGGTCAGGGCTTTCACTTCCAAAAGAAACCCTGGTAACTTGTGCACATTTGGCATGATGCAATGATGGGACAACAGAATTTTGGTATGGACGATATTTTGGTGAGACGCATTAGGACCCATCATCTCTAAGGAGCAATTGCTGACGTGTATGTGCTGTTTGAACATCTTTGCAGACCAGACGTATTCCCTCCATGGTAACTGTGTTCCCAGCATATAATGACGTTTATCAGAAGTATAATACTTATGCCACTAGGGTCGAATCGTCTGAAATAGATTCCAGGAACATTCTGGTGTAATTCTGGTCATATATTGTCATCCAAGTTCTCCTAACATGAATTCAGTTATCGAACATATGTTATTTCACATGCAAAACCGAATTCGTGCAATAACGCTACCTCAGGCTATCCATTAGCACCCCGTCTAGCTAATAACTCATCAGTTGTTGGTGGGTTTGATACGGAGAAGTTGGACCTACTTTACATTAAACAATAGTCATAATATAATGGCTTTTCAGTGCATATACAGAAGCCTTTTCATTATAAAACACCAATACTGAACCTTTAAAATTTTTTTACATATAAACTCTTTATTTCCCTTTCATTCGTTTTACAGGCAAGCAATCCATTTACAAAAGATGATGTAGCAATATCATACCTACCACTCGCTCATATGCTTGAACAACTTGTACAGGTAAGAGGGAGCAATAATATAAAAACAATTCTTCCGCGATTGTTGCGTTCTTCATTTAACATTTATAATCTCGATTTTAGGCAAATGTATTGTTGCATGGAGGAAGTATTGGAATCTTCAGTGGAGATGCTAATAAAGTTGTAGAAGACATGAAAATTTTACAACCTACGTTCTTTCCTACTGTTCCAAGAGTATTGAACAAGTTATATGACAAAGTAATTGTATCTAAATTCTATCCTCTCTCTTTTCAGCTAATCTAGAAATGATGGAGATATAAATTTCTCTAAGTAGCTATTGCTCATAAAGATTCATCACAGCAGTTATTGTATAAAATATTATTTCCAATTTAAGTAACACAGATCTTCCAAATATTTCTTAGTGTTTTTTTTCTTAACTCTATTTTTGTTTCATAGCAACGTATTACTGGGAGTTTGAAAATATATTGCACGTACAAGAATTTTTCAATGTATGTATGACGTGCATAACCTGTTATAATTTCTTACATCTTTCTGATTTATGAAGAAATATTAATTATTTGTTAAAATGAATCATTTGCCGGGATACCTTGCTATGTTATTAAGTTGTTTTAGATGTTATATATACAGGTATAAGGACAAAATAAAAGAAACACTTGTGAGAAAGAGAAAATTTTGCTCTGCTTACTTGTTTCATAATCCAAGGAAAACGAAGAACAATGCCCTCTGGCGGCGTCATGCAATTCGCAATCACATTGCATTTCTAATAATTTACATATCTGCCAATACACGTACTTTCACGCCAACAGTCTCGTAACAATCCCACTCTTCCTTCTTGAAGTACAGATTTTTATGGCGGAGAGAGTGATTCAGGAATAAATATCAATTATCTTAAAAAAGTAATGAAATAGATGAAAAAATTCATTGAATATTTAACTATTTTATTATATTTTAGAATAGAAATATCGCATCTGTGTCTTAAGGCCATTTAGCGATTTAACTGTTTTTTAATGTTGTTATAGTAGTGGAAATGCATTATACAGGCATTAAAGAGGGGAAAGGCCTTTTAAAGCTTATAAGAACGTTGTACTTTGACTTCAATGTCAGAGAAATTTTAGTGATTTAGCCACAGTATTGTGCTATACCTTAAAATTTTTAGACATTTTAAGAACAAAAACCCATTATTTAACATTAGGATTTTTAATTACAGTTGTTTTTACCAGCATAACAGAATACTGTATTTAGGGAATTTTTAAAATGCACCAAGAAGGAGTTCTATGCACAACCCGAATAAGACTTCTTAAAAGATTCAACGATTGAAGAGAATTCATTTGTAATGACCATTTCAGCACAGAATGATTTGATTTAATTACGAACTTTTCAGATATAGATTTTTAATGAAGATAATCTTTTAAAAATTTAAACAAAGTAGGTGTGGAAGAATTTTAGAATTCAAATATTACGTGAATTATTGAGAAAAAAAAATTAAAACCGAAATATTTTTTTTAAAAATTACTTTAACTACAAAATTTGCTTCATTTTCTAAAACCTTAAAAATCAAAATTAAATAATTAATTAAAAAATAGAAATTATAAAAATGTTTTTTTAAACATTTATGGGGAAAATATTTGTATTATAATTTTGCCAACGATTATCAACATGGTGCCGATGTAATTCGTCATCAGCTCATCATAAAATTGTATACTGATAGAAATATTATTCACGCATTTTTTAAAAGATTCGCTTCTGGTTTGATCTTATCAGCAATGATGAAGTTATTGGGTGTGAGATTCATGTTCGAAAAATATAATCAGCATGTTCTTTCAAGAACGTAATCAATGTGCTCAATCCATAACGTTCACAAACTAAATACAATCACGTGTTCTCCATTGAATTCAAAACTGACATTGTTATCTTACTTGTAAAATTTAAATAAAATTTTAGATTTGATAATAAATTAAAAATGTTCAAATACTAAGATTCTTCAAAAAGTTTTTCATAATTTTAAAAAATATACATGTTTATTATACACGTAATTTTAAATCAGGTGCAATTTATTTAACTATGTGCATATTATTGCTTACAAATATATAATTTTTTAAATACACTCATGGACCAAAAAAATAGCGCACCAAGAAGGAGTCGTCAAAATGAAACGAAATTTTACATACGTAATGACTACTTTGATATAAGTAAATGATTAGAAAATCAAAGAAAAACAATCATTTATTTCAGAGAAAAAGGCAAAAGAACGGAGGATTTAATACCCTGTTGAACCCCCTCTAGCGCGAATGCACGATGCGATGCGATCGGGCATTGAGGCATACAAGTTCTGTATGATGTCTTGAGACATTTCGTTCCATATTTGCTGTAACCTTGCCTCTAGTTCGTTCACACTCGTGGGATACCCAAATCGCCATCCCAAATGATCCCAGATATGCTCGATTGGAGACAAATCTGGGGATCGGGCAGGCCAAGGAAGTGTAGTAACAGTGCGGAGACAGTCTTGTGACACCCTTGCCGTGTGAGATCGAGCGTTGACTTGTTTAAAAATGGCTCCTTTGAGCCGTTACATGAGTGGCAACATATGTGGTTGCAGGATGGGCTGTCATGGTGCCACGGATCAATACTAGGGGTGACCGTGTATTGTAGGTAATGACACCCCATGTGCCATCACACCAGCTGTGGGAGCGGTGTTTCGCTGTAAAGCAAAGGCAGGATTGAAGCGTTCACCACGTCTCCACACACGAACACGGATGTCATTATTGCTGAGATTGAATCTGGATTCGTCGCTCAAGGCGACTTGGTTCCATTCCGCTGCAGTCCAGTTTCCTCGTGAGCGGCGCCACTACAAACGGAGGCGTCGATGGGTGGGCGTCAAGGGCAGCACACGTAATGGGCGCAGTGATCCCAAATGTCCTTCAGCCAGGCGCCTTCGTATGGTTTGAGAAGACACAGGGGTCCCTACTGAAGGTGCTACTTGTGCCTGGATGGTGGCCGATGGAGCAGTTGGCTGTACGCGGGCATTTCTTAGGAGGTGGCGGTCTTCTCGACGACTGATCTGTCGAAGGCGTCCTGAGCCTGGTCTTCGTGTAAATGACATCTCTCGGTTCCATTGGTCCCAACACCTCCTCACAACACAATCAGAGCGGCCTAATTGACGAGCTACTTGCCTAGCTGACCACCCAGCTTCCATCATGCCGATAGTTCTCCCCCTCTCAGACTGCGACACCTGCTCATATTGTCTTCGAAAACGGCGTAATGGCATGTCTAACTCACGCTTCCTTCGTAAACGATTCAAAACACTATAACAAGCTTTGGTTACCTATTTTGTACTCCACGGAGAACGACGTTAAACGCCCTCTACAGGCTATACGTAATGCGCATGCTAATGCCGTAATGCTAATCATTTGCATTTCTCCCCGACATGTACCTTCATGCCAAGTTTCGTTACGATTCCACAATTATTTCTTGGTGCGCTAATTTTTTTGTCCATGAGTGTATATATATTTGAAACAATCAAAAGTCAACAGCGAAGTGCATGAACTGATTGGCTGGCAACACGTGACTGCATTTATCTTGTGACTACGATGTCACATAAATTTATAAACTATTAAGCTGGAAACACATGTTTGTAGTTATCATGCGACTGTGACTTCACATGGACTTTTTCTTATCAGGATGGAAAATAAATTAAGAATAATTTTGGAATAATTTCGTGAAATTGATCAGAGAAATATGTCACTTGTCTTATATATTCGTAAATTTTTAATAAATGAAAATTTTTTTAAAAAAAACTGCGGGAAAACTCCGTCTTATTTAGAAGAGGCAGAATTTAGAAATTTCTTATTCTTAATAGAAATGGATGCACACAAGTGATTTCCAAAATTTTTATATTGTTTAAAAAATGCTTGTCACCTTGTATCGAAGAACAAAGTGCAATAAAATTCTATGCAATATTTGATCTATCTTTCTTTTTTATTTTAGGCACAGCTTTTTATTAACTTCCAAATGAAAAATAATCCTCAGATGTAAGTTATTTTGTTCAGGTTCTAAGTTATTTTTTCTTAATATATATATATATATATATATATATATATATATATATATATATATATATATATATACAAATAAATAAAATTGAAGTGTCTGTTTGTAATTTTAAATTAACAGCTTTTTACTAAATGCATTCAAAGATATATACGGTACTTACATCAAAAAATCAATTTTTAAAATTTTTGTCTGTCTGTCTGTCGGTCGGTCTGTTTGTTCCGGCTAATCTCGGGAACTTCTGGTCCGATTTTAAAAATTCTTTCAACAATGGAAAGCTACATTATCAGCGAGTAACATAAGATATATTTTATCTCAATATTCCTACAGAAACGGGAACAATGCGGGTAAAACGTTGACGTTGCTTACTCCCCGCCAAGTTGGCGCAAAATTATGCATTTGTTAACAATGGGATTTTAATAAAAAAATTTCTCACATTTATAACAAATAACTGAAACATAGTGTAATTTAGCATCTTTACAAAAAGCAATTTTTTAAATGGTTTTTTATTAAACGTCTAACCTTTATTACGTTACGTTTGTTAAGTGTCAAACTCAAACTTTGAGAAATATCGCCAAGTTGGCTAAGAAGTTCTCTATTCCAACAATCCCAGATATTTTAATGCAAATTTTCTCCCACTTTTTAAAGAGGGAAACGAAATAAAGTTTTAACGAATTGCGCGCGTGATATTGAAAATTCTATGGTAATATTAATTGACAGTTTCATAAAAAGTTTTGATTACTTTAGTAGTTTTGATTAGTTTAATCAGTTTTGAAAGTATTTATTACTTTGAATTTTTTTAACCTAATTATTCAATATTCATATTTTGCACAAAATGTTTCACTTATACTGAACCAGATATTTTACATGGAGGTACTACTTTGAAGATATACTATGGAGGCATCCATACAATGTTACTCGCCGAAATAGGAGAAAATTAGGGAGCTTTACGCAATACTTATTTCATCCTCGGTCTTTCTAATCCTCAAACCTTTCGGAATAGGTACAAAGACTACATGGCGGAAGATATTTTGCGACGAAAAACAACCAAATATGCCTTTCAATGAATACATCTACAACGAAACGCAATAAAGGTTTTCAGAATGGTTAGGAAGAAGCTACATGATTTTGGAATGATTAGCCCTAGACGAGTTGACGGAAATGGCTTCGATAATGAAATTATTTGAGAATTAAAGTACGATTTTATAGCATTGTAACATCAAGTAACATAATTTATCCCTCAATTAACTCCAGAACAAAGTGTTACGTAAAATAGAATCCGGCATTGGTGCACTCTTTATTCTCGACGCCCCTGGAGGAACCGGAGAAACGTTTTTGCTGAACTTATTATTAATGACCATCAGAAAAACCCAGAAGATAGCAGTTGCTATGACTTCTTCTGGTATAGCCGCGATTTTACTGACCAACGGTCGTACTGCACATTCCGTTTTAAAATTATCGCTTAATCTTGCATTTGAAGATTCACTCATCTGAAATTTCAGAAAAAATAGCTCTCAAGGCAGGATGCTTCCACAATGTAAGCTTTTAGTATGGGATGAAAGTACGATGTCTCACAAGAAAGCTGTAGAAGCGTTTAATCGGACTCTTCAGGATTTACGAGAGAGTACAGATATTATAGTAGGAATGGTAGCTGGTGGAATTCAAGCTTATGGGGAAAAGTTGAACAATTCATTCTGAAAACGAATATGAGAGTGCATCTTCATAATGACGTAGATTCGGAACATTATGTAGAGACGTAATTGAAAATTGGTTATGGATGTTTGGACGCAAATGCTGGAGGTTATATTTTACTTCCAGAGAATTTTGTAATGTTGAAGAAAATGATGTAAATCTTATTGCTCAAATTTACCCGGGCTTGTAACAAAATTTAAATTGGGATCAGTGGTCCGCGCAAGATCAATATTGGCGCCTAACAATGACATTGTCCATAAAATCAACATTGAAAATTTAAACGACGTGCGGGGGAGGGGGAGGAATTGAAGAAATATTTATCAGTGAATACAGTCATGGATAAAGAACAAAGTACTTCATATCCCACGGAGTTCTTAAATTCACTTGAACTTTCGGGTGTACCCTCACATAAACTTCAATTAAAACTAAATGTACAAGTCATGCAAAATCTTGATGTTCCTCGACTATGTAAAGGAACGAGGATTTGGATCACAAAACTGACGCAGAATATACTTGGTGCCAATATTTGAACACATGTCATGAAAAAGGATAGTGTTATCATACCTCGAATTCCAAGTATCCCCACTGACCTATCGTTTCAATTCAAACAAGTTCAATTTTCAGTTTTACTGTTGCTATTAACAAAGCTAATATTTCAGGTAGCAGGGGTGCATTTAAAAAAGCAATGTTTTTCCCATGGCCAACTATATGTAGCCTGATCGGTGTGTCCAATGCCCAAATCTTCACATATTTGCAGCTGACGGAAGAACATGTAATTTGGTATACAGTAGCATCTTAGAATAATATTCTGTTTTGAGTTCTTTTAAAGAGGAATTATATATTAAACGTAGATACTTTCGATTTTTAAAAATATTAATAGTTTAAGTTATTGAATATTTGTTGTTAATTATTATAATAAATTACGCTTTCAGTTTTTTTAAACTAAGCTCAATTTTAGAATTTTTAAATTTTATTGGTTCCAGTCAAGCAATAAAAAAATTACCATATTATATTATTTACTTTCTAATGATAATGATTGCGACTTTGACAGCTATTTAAAGACATCAACGCGAGCGGAGCCGTGGGTAAAAGCTAGTATATATATAAATTCTTTAAATGCTTTTCTATTAAACTGTTTATTTTTCTTTGTTAATTGTGGTATTATGTACTTCTATAACCTAATCCCGTAAATGAGTAACTATAAAAAAAGATGAATGTATAACCATGACAATAATTCAGATCTTAGGAAAAGGAATATGTATAGTAGCTTTCTTTAAGGAAAAAGTCATTGTAAAAACAGCTATAACTCCCACTAATTGGCAGCCTACTGTGGCCCGCTACCTGGGTTCGGAGGAGGGGTTACTATATATAAAAAAAGAAACTACGCAGCTTTGATTTTGATTTGAATATAAATCAAAATATCTAATATGTAAATATGAAATTGTTTTTAAAAAATATTTTTAATATATCTATTAACTTTTGAAACTATTCTGTTTTTCATACTATTCTCGTCTGCTTTGATTTAATAATTTATATGACTTTAATTTGTCTTACTGTTTATTTTATTTTCTGATACTTAATCGTTTGATGTTATCAGTTATGTTGCTGATATTGGCATCTTTTTTGTCATGAATCTCGGTGTGAGAATAGTTCAGATGACTGTTGGAATTCGAATTTGATAAGTGTTTTTGACAAAGTAATGGAAAAAGCTTCTGCTCTTACTGATTGATTTAATTAGATTTTTTCGCTTGCTTAGATATTTTTTCAATGTTCTTAAGTGCAAATATGTGTTCTTGCTTGTTTTGTCCTAGTTTTAATTAATAAGTTCTGCTTATTCCAAAATGATTATTTACATAATATTTCGAACACTGAACTACCATAACAAAAACGACAAATCGCTCAAAGTTACGTGATTTTTTCTGGACTTAAAACCATTTTCATGCCCAGAATGATTAAATCATTTCAAAATATCTGCCTACTTGTTTGAGAATATTCATATAAAGTACTTTGTTCCTTTTTGTTTCAGAAAAGAAAAATCAATGACTGAAAGAGATATACTAAAACCGTTTATTGACGGCTTAGGAGGCAAAATTCGTTGTATTTTATCAACTGCAGCACCCATACATAAAAGCGTTCTTCAATTTTTCACAGAAGTCTTAGGATGTGAGGTGAGTTTTTTTATCCATTTGTTAATTTTGATTCTCTTTCTGATATTTTAATAAAATACTACAAAAACTGGATAAAATGGCCTGGATGCATATTTTGTTATTTTTCATGGTAAACTTTTGAAGCTGTAAAGTATTTGAAAATTAAATAGAAATTCCTACTATGTTATTTTAGCATATGAGTGGCGTAAAAGAAATTCATAACTTATTTGATGAACTTCGTTCATTTACACTTTCAATATAAAATAACAAAGGGAAAATGTAGCTTTATGTATAATTTTATGTTACTCTAGAGGATTTGTTTGTTTTTGTGCTCCAAAATCTCTTTTCATACAATGCACAACTTGCGTTAGATAATGAAGTATAATAAATATACTTTCACAAAATTTAGAAATGAAATTTGGAACTAAGAATACATATTATGAAATCGATATCGTTCAAAATGCTACAAACGCTGAGCAAGCTGTGCTTTAATCACCATAGAATTAATGCTTGATGATGAATCATACTTGCAGAAAAATATTTAAAGAAGTAGAACATTTGTACATCATATTTATTGGATAATTAAGGACAAACTATGAAAGAAGCTTTTCTTAAAAGAAAAATTTTAATGTGCTCTCACTTGATTCTAGTTATGGTATTTTAATAGCATAACTGAAAGATATCTTGACAGCATAGATATCTTTAGCTAACATTTCATTTGAGAATCTTTTTTAATAAGTATGTAATACATTCTTTTATATTTTAATCCATTACTCCTATATGCAAAAAAACTCACTTCTACACACATGTATTTTCTATCTCTTTTAGAAGAGAGTACTAAGAATATTCCACTATCTAATTTTCTTTCTTAATAAGATAACTATAAAAAAGAACCATTTCAGTTTGTGCTATATTTATTTATGGGTATAAATGTTGCTACAATCTAATTTTTCTTACTATCTCTAATGAGACCAAGCAAATCAAATGAAAAAGATATGATGGAACTTCTTTCATTCATTTTTTAAAAAAACTTGTGTTGCTTCGTTTCTATAAGAGTTTCTTTTTCATTCATTACTTCTAACAACGCACCTATATAAGCTTTCTACCATCGGAACGTTAGGCTGACATTTTCGTTGGTGAGTAACCTTGCCAATGTTTTGATGCATAAGTTTACTGTTATCTGCCTTGATTCTGCTAGTGATTCAAAGCCAATTTACTTTTTATTATTAATTATTTTACCTTTAAAGATTAAACTTGGTATTAATTGTTTTATTTTTAAGAAAGAGTACTTTGTAGATGATGATATACTGCATAAGCATATTTAGTGGCTGGGGGGGGAGCGTAAAAATTTCATAAATTTTTTTGTTAACAAAGGGAAATCTTTGATATCTTCCATCAAACAAAAATCTTGTTTGACGAAGGAAAATTAAAAAGCTGAAAATTATTAAATAACGAATTTATTTTGTCTTTCTTGGGGGGAGGGGAGTTAAGAGGTAAAGATGGCTTGTCTTTTTGGTGGCTGTTATTTTCATGAAGAATTGGAGAAGTCGCTATAAGCGGGTGGAAACTGTATCGGAAACTAATGTTCCTGGAACTAACTTCAGGAAACTAACTTTGGCTAATGTTAAATGTAAAATCTAACTAATGTTTCAGGAAACTAACTCTTTGGCGCACCTTGCATCGATCCTGAATGGTCTTTGGTGCCACAAAAGAACGCATTTGCCCAACAAAAGTAAGATAGACATGATCATGAGTTATAGATCCAAGTGATTGTTTAGAAAATGTAAAAATTGTGATCCCCATATACTGAGAGAGAAATGTCAAGAGTGGTTTTCTACGAAATGATACAAAATCCACACACAGCGCGTTTCTACTAAATTACGCATTTATATGGTTTTGTTTTTATTTTCATACTTATATTTACTGTAACGTAGTGAGCCTACCTATTTACTTCATTTCTGTGTAGCGAGAGGGATTACACACCTTTTTGCCAATAGGCATTTTATTTACAGATTAATTTAAAAAATATAAATCCACACACATACATGTTAATAAAGATTTTAATCTACGCAGCCTTCCGCTGGAGAAAAGTTCAAGTCTGGATCAACTTCGTAGATCTTCAGAAGATCGTATCCCGAGTACGGCTATCCCCTCGACCTTTTTTGCTTCCAACGCCCGAGATCTGTCACTGGTGTTGCTGCCCCGCAGACTCCATCTTTAAGATCAACTCGCAGTTCCTTGATCTCCTGATCCTCCCGGGTGCGGCTCCCCACCCCTCAACTTCTTTCTTAGTTCTAACTCCATTGGTTCTTTGAGATAAAAGGCCGCCGCGACTGAGATCAACAACGTCTCCGTACCTCGTAAACCATAGCAGCAATACTCAACCTGCTAGCTGCATGTGGCCCGCACATGACCCATTGCCCTATGAAATTTAATTATTTAAGAACAATGCATTAAAAATTTAGCGTGAAATCCTCTCAATCAAACAATCCAATCAGTAATTTTGCTGTCGATGTCGTATAAGTGTCAATAGCAAGATTCTTTTTTCTTTTTGAAACTGTAACGGTTAGTAATAACAAATAACAGTGAAATGGGGAATAAACTGGAATAGTGACCATTTTATGGGTGAAACTGATTTTTAATTATAAACAAATAATACTAATTTTAGTCTGGAATTCAGTCAAAACTCCTCTTTGCTACCATTCTGCATTTGGTAAACTATTGTTTGAAATAAAAATAAGAGAGGCTTTGTCAAAAGAAGAAAAAATTAAATTAGCAAACGGCTTGGCAGCTTCGTTTGTATGGTCTTGGATGAAAGGGAACCGAAACTACCCCATAACTCAGTAAAAAATCCATAAAAACGAAAAAAACTTTTATGTGTGTTTGATAGAGATTAATATAGTTTTAAAAGCCAAAAATGGGTTTTAATATTTTGATAAACTTTTCACATTTTAAGAGTCCAATGTTGCCTTGGTCTTATCGTGTTTTTACCATTTATCTTTATGTTGCGGCCCACATGAAATATCTGCCATATGTATGCGGCCCGGTGGGAAAAAAGGTTGAGTATCCCTGATATAGAGGATCCATCAATCAACCTGTCACTTTGACACTGGGAATATCCTCCTGGGTATGTCTTTCTCACAATAGGCCGACATTCCTTCCATATACTACTTTGAAGTCAACATGTGCGAAGGAAAGAAAGAATGGATAACTGTTTAACAATAGTGTCCCTTCTATAAATTGTTGCGACTAAAACACCATCTGGGTGTTGGAGAAGGAAGAGGTGTGGTAATATCAAAACCTTTTCCAGAATCGGCTCAACATCTGTTTTGCTCTCGGGCGGGAGAAATGAATACGCGGACTCTTTTTGAAGAATACAATAACCCATCTGGCCATTGTGTCCCCCCCCCGTGCTTCAAAATTGACAAGTAGTGTCGTAAAGTGTTTGATTAACGAGGCGTCACTGCACTACATTTGGGAACACCTTTATATTCAGTCATCGTCTATTCATCAATTGTACAGAGTGATTCAAAACTTTTCGCTCAAATTTCGTGGGTAGAAGGGGAATACGTCATGTAACTAATTTCACATAGGAAAGTATGTCCTCAAACGTCATCTATATGAACAAAATGGACAAATAGAGTGAACACAAGAAAAAGGGGAGTTAGGTGGTAACGATTGTGACTTTTATTACAACAATGCAAAAGTACAGGTTCACAGTAGGTGCTCAAAATTGCAACAATTTGCACGAACATAGGATTATTTTCAAAAACGCCTCTCATATCATGAACAATGTCTGCCGCGGGCACTATTAGTGCAACAAGTTGAATTTCCTTGACGACGGTGTCTCATGCAATGGTATTTCATCACTTCCCAGAAAAAGAAGTCCAAGGGTGATAAATCCAGTGATTGGTTCAGGTAATCACGCACAACAATTGTACTATGGACTTGAGCCCCGTCATGTTAAGACCTCATATCTTGGTGGATATCCTCATGAACAGCGCCCAGAAAAGTCGGTAACATTGTCTCTAGAAAGTTTGGGTATTTCCGGCCGGCCAATCGGGCGGTAAGAAGTAAAGTATGAATAAACAGTCACCAATGATTCCAGCCTACAAATTTACGACAAAACGATGTTGCGCAACGTGACTTCTCGTACCATCGGATTGTCATAAGCCCACACATATGTGAATTGTGTACATTGAACACTCCATCACGACTGAATGACGCTTCAACTATAAATAAGAAAGTAGCTGGAAAACTTGGGTCCCCAACACCTTTTTACGAAGAAAATTGGGCCACACTTTTCATATAGTTGTTAGGCTGTACCCTTTGCAGCTGGTAACAATGCACTATGCACATCTAAACATTTCATGCCGTGGTATTCTTCTGTCAAGGTATCGTTATTCATGAACTTGCCTAACTTGGGAGCGCTTTCGCCTGCTCTCGCATATGCGAAATGCATATCCCCTAAGTCTTAATTCGTAAAAAAAAAAAAAAAAAAGAGTCGTCTTATTACTAGTAAGTCAACTCGTACACTGATGACAGCAAGAGTAGTCGGTTGAGCTTTATACTCGCTGAGTACACACAGCGCTCTATACATACGCATGCATACATTGGGGGACTACTTTCCTATGTGAAATTGGTTTCCTGTCGTATTGTCCACCTCCCCACGAAATTAGAACGAAAAGTTTTGAATCACCCTGTATATTTTTTTCACTGCTTATTTTTGCATTATTTGGCACAAAATACCAATATGCTTGTTTTTAACTCTTTTCTCTGCCTTCTATAGACAATAAGTAATAAAATTTTCCAATAAAAAAACTATAGAAATATTTTTTTGAAGAATCTGAAAATTTCATTCTTGCTTGATTTAAATAAACAGGTTATAGAAGAAGCAAAAATATTTTAAGTATTTTAGTCAACTTTAAGCTTAAAAAAACTGTTTCTATGCTGATCTTCATGCAACAAACTGTGATACAGCAATTTCTTGGGAAAGATAAGATATTTGGAATCACATTTGATTACATTCAAATTATATATTATCACTAAGCTACTCTGCTGTAATATACTTTTGTTTATACTGTTATGGAAGCCATAATTATACTTAAGAATTCAGATAGGTATCGGTAGAAAGCATGTATGTTAAAACGATAAAAGCATCAATAAAGAATGAAATGTGTTCGATTTGAGAGTTTATTGATCGAGAGAAGGGTGGAATATACTAAGGAATGTAAATTATTTGAAATAGATTTCACTATATAAAATGGGTTTCATTGTAAAAAAATATTTATTCAACAGTATCCCATCTACCAATTTTAAGTAATAATAGCATGCTTTCGAAAAATTATTTAATAAGATGACCGTATGTAAATAGAATGTAATGAAATCGGTATTTTTATTTCTTTCTTCTCGATCTGTCTCACAAAATAAAGAACATATTCTTTTATTCCTAATCGAAAACATTTTCAAAGGTATTGGCATTTACTGTAATGTGTTATATTCAGTTGATTTTCCCACAGAGAGAAATACCGATCTTTTAATGATTATTTAAAAAATATATGAATATGCAGCTAGTGTATATTTTTGTGCATATTTATTTATAATTTATATATTTGTAAGAAGGAACTTCATCATATCTTAACTATGAAATCTGTGAGGAAAGACAGTATACAGCCTTGGCCATTTGTATTGTAGCATCCTTTCTCTTATTTAACACTTTATTCAAAAGAATCTCAAAAGATTTTGTTTTTTAATGTAATTTGTTGTACAGATGTATAAATTTTAATGTTTCCTTTCATACTTATCAACATATTTATATTTTAGGTTTTGGAAGCATATGGGCAGACTGAGACTTGTGGTCCATGTACCATGGGTAAATCAGATTCAACTCATGATGCTAGTGGTAAGGGAAAATCATTTTTAAACAGAAAAACAGTTATTTTTGCTATGTTTTAAATAAAAAGGAAAATGAGGTTGTGTTGAAAAATGTTTTGTGACGTAGAGTAAAACTAAATTTATTTTCATAATGATGAGAGAAAAAGTAAATTTTAAATGCATGTTAACATAATCTTTACTGTTTTATTTACCTAAAATATAATATCATTATACAACAAAGATATTGTGAAACAGCATATGTGCTATATCTACTTTTGTACTGAAAAAGTTGGTATAAAACACGAGCAAAGGTATAATATAAAGAAATGAGCGTATGTTATGCCCTTAAGCTTCAAGTGCAATTTTTCTATTCTGCGCATGCGCTCCTACCTCCCTATCCCAAATAAAATCCAAATATGTTTCAATATGAAAAGTTTTAAACGATTTTTTTTCTATAAATAAATTAAATTAACATCCTCATGAAAAATACTAAAATCCACTGAATATTTATGTCGTGTCTATTTGTTGTATAAATATAAAAAAAAAACTATTCCACTAAATTATTCTGCTGCTTCTGCTTGTTGAACATATTTATGTTATACGATTTTTTTAATGCGGTCCATATGTTCTTCACAAAACCGCATATAAAAACCACTTAAAAGAATTTACTTACCTATAAAGTTTAGGGAAACATAAGAGGAGTTTATAAAATCCCTTAGAATGAAAATAACGAGCTAGAACTAACCTAAATCCACGCAAAAGTTATTGGAAACAAAAATTGATTGCTTAGTAAATTGTTTTGAAAGTATAAGCGCTGTATAGAAGGATAGATCCACAATGTAAATTCAGATGCTCTAACTTCTTTTGTTGATGTGGTGTTGAAGATTTGAGAGCGGGATGTTAGTTGAATTGTCATTCATACCCCTTAACTATGTCTCAAAATTTCGATTTCCTTCATCAATAGCCCTTATGTTGCTTCGAGTGAGTGAAAGAATATTAACGTCACTCTATTCAACTAATCGAGAGGCTTTTGGCGACGGACCTCGTAATTTTAAGCTGTGGTCAAGTGACGAGAACGACACATGAGCTGACACCTCCCTCTCCTATCTTACACAACACATCAACGGGAGGACGTTTGAGCTCTCACCCGACATATTTAACGTGCATCGCTCCCCTACACGGAGGGTCTTCAGCGATACTAGGCTTGAACTCATGACACGCCAGCCACGAGTACCTTGACCACTAGGCTACGTGACCATCGTATTACCTCGAATCACGATTTTAATGAACAATCAATCGATCAATGCATCGAAAGTCTGACAAATACCCATGTAAAGTGTAACATAAATTTATAATTTAAATGAAACTCATTTTATTTTATCGAAGAATAATAAGAATAATTTAAATTTTGAATGGTTATCACTGTGTTTTACGGTTTGCATTTTTTGAAAACTGGTTCCAAATCACTTACATCATCAAGAGAATTTCTGTGAAACTGATTTTACTCGAAAAGTCAGATTTTCTCAAACATCATTCTCCTTCTTCATAGGATTTTCTTTCTGATAGTTTGTAATTGAATGATGCGATAATGGTTATACAAATTTATTATCTATCTACGATACCCAAATATATAGTTCTGTAGCCCTTGTTGAACTTTAAAGACCCGTTCACACGATTGGGGCCATAAGTAAGAAAGTGATTTTGTCGCGATCCTGTGGTGGCTAGCGAAGTTTGATACACCGAATTAACAGACATTATAATAACATCTAAATTTTTATTAAACTTTCAAGTTTCTATCATGCCGCCCATCCGGTATAGTGGTCAGTGAAGCTGACTGCGGTGCCGTAGGGACTGGGTTCGAATCCCGGAGAAGGCATGGATGTTTGTGTTGTAATCCTTTCTTCTGTCTGTGTTGTATGTCCGTGTTATACATTGCGTGGTGCACGGGGTTTATAAATGTTTAAAAAAAATTTATCATAAGGTTTATTAAACTGAGAGAGTGGTCAGCTTCATTACTAACTAAATATTTATAGCAAATAATTTTATCACTTATCTCTCGCTATGATCCGATGAAATGGTACTCGTCCTGGCTTGAAGAGTTAACTTGTTGAGTAAGACGAAGGACCCTCTTCCTGAAACTGGGGTTTCGATTCTTAATTGTAGCAATCTAAATTCTGCCTATTGATTAACCACTTCTCTTGATTTTAAATAGCAACTCACATTTGCATAATCATGGTTCTTCTATGGGAAGCTATTTTATAAGCATACAACAGTTTAGAAATATTTTCCCAAATGTATTGGTTCAAGACGTGGATGGAATCAGTAGCAATCTTTTTAAATTTGCTGTATTTGAAGACCTTTTCAAATTAGTTTTACAGTGTGACTGCTGAATTATCTTTCTTTCTTATAATTATCATTTTCGGGACCTGGATGACATTTAAATTGGATTAATAATATTATTAATATCATTTAATAATCATTCAAAAACTATTGATCTGTACCATCATAGCTAAAAATATTCAAACTATCTATCCTTACCAATTTTATGTGCTAAAATAATGATCTCATTGGGTGGTGTAGTTTGAAGGGCTGCTTTACTTGCAATATATACTTGCCAAATCTTCTTGAAATAGACATTTACAGTGATTGTTTCTTTCTCAGGGGAAGTAGCTGCAACATAAATTGACAATTAAATATTTTATAAAATGAGAGAATATTTCTAGAATTGAAAACATGTACTACTTTAAACATTCTTTATTTAATTCTGCAGAAAAAATGTTTTCAGTATAAGAAAATTTTTTAAAAGAAATCAGTCATCACACGCATTTTTTCTATTATTATCATTTAAAATAAACCAGTATTATCATCCAACAACTACATATTTAAGGGTTTTTAGCTGCTAAGGTATTTGACTACCCTAAAACTGTGAATTTTGCCAAAAATTGACAAAATTTTTTGTGATTTAATTTTAGAGTCCATCTTATTAGCTTTACAAAAATACCAAGTTTATCATTTTCCGTTCACTAGAATAAAAAAACTACAAGTGTTTTAGTAAAAACAGATGCCATTACCTTAAGCTAGATGTCATATTTTAAAACGCGTTTCACTCGAAATGTGTGTGTTTTTTAAAATACTCAAATAGGGCCAGCGATTGCTTAAAAAGTTTTAAAAATAGTTAACTGTGTGAAATTTTTGTGTGTTTGTTCTGTATAATAGTAGAAGTGTTTTAACCTTGAGATTTATCAATAACTGTTTTATTACAAAATTTGCAAAGCAATTTCATATAATAATTAAGATAAAGTGCTCTAGTTTTTGTAAATATTAAAATATCTCTTATCCTAAAGGTCATTTAAAAAATGAATAACATAACAACACAAGAGAATTGAAAATTTTCTCATAAACTTTTGGTACAGAATGGGCCCCGTTTATGTTATTTTTTGTAAATTTTTACCCATTTTTTCCCAGTTTAGTATTAATATAATTTCTTTTTTTCTTCTTAACTTTAGCATATTTTTTTAAATGTACTAAACAAATCTAAAAACCACAAAACAATTTCCATATCTCTATTTTTTTTAAAAAAGTTGTCGCAAGTAGTCGCATACCTTAATAATGGTGCTAATTTTGTCTTCTTTGAAAATTGTGAATGTTATTTAGTATTTTTTTCGGTAATTATATCGACTCATATTTCACCTTCATCATTTGACAGTAATTCCTTACTACAAAAACTCCATCTTGCGATAGAGTGATGCTGTTGAAAAACGGTTCGAATCTAAATTAAAATGCATCAGGGAATCAAAACCGCCAAGATTGCACCCAAACTGATTTTTTCAATTTAAGTGTGTTCAAATCTCATTTTCCTTTTAAATGTTTGCAGACGCCATTTTAAGATATCTCTTGCAATTTAGGTAATGTAGGCCCTCCTGTTCCCTGCAACATAGTGAAGCTTGTTGATGTTCCGGAAATGGAATATTTTGCAAAAAACTCAGAAGGCGAGGTAAAGTATTTTGGGTGTTTTAAAAATATTGTTACGAATTTTGTGTAAAGAACACTTAAAATAGTGTAAACAATTTATATCTGGATGTGTAATACGTTTATATTGCTCTATGCTGTATTTATTTCATTTTAAAATTGTAATATTCGCAAGCAACGCCGTTCCTTACATTATAATATCGATTCAATGGGAACTTGGCGAAATCTTGGCGATAGAGTCAAGTTAGAATCATTTTTGGCGAGTTTACGACCCTATGGAAATTAGTGGAGAAATCTACTAATATCATGATCTGAAGTGGATTTTTCTCGAAAGATCCTTGAGGTGTTTAAATAGAGATTCACTCACCGAAAGTTAATCTTGTTTTGACCGTTGAAGAGCAGTATCGATTTGACCGAGAAGAGTCGACCAGCGATTAGTTATTACTACGGCTGTTGTGTAGGATGGGTGATTGCTTGTGAATTATCTTTTACATACTTGTATTTTGGATACTGATAGTTGTGTCTGAGCGCCGTAGAAGGTGTGAAGGCCTTCTGAAATTTACTCAACGAATTCGAGAAATGCATCCTGTATTTCAAGGATTGTTTTTCCACAATAAATTTCCATCGCTTCTGAAAAACTGTTAATCTCGATACTATCTAAGTTAAAAGAAATGTAAGTCTGGAACTATTAACAGAATAACTTTCTAATTTATTTTACCAAAGTATTATTTGAGATTTTTCAGATAAAGGTATTTTGTAATATATATCGTATCATTGCTTTCATTTTAGTCTTTTATCTCAACTTGTGCTTATGAATTAGTATATTTGTTTTTAGTAAGCGTAATAATTGCTTATCGATAAATACATTTGATGCATTATTCTAGCAAAAATGAAAGGACTCGATTTTATTTATATTTTATTAATACTTAATTTAAATTATTATTTAATAAATATAAACACATAGCAAAAACCCCTAGCCTTACTTAATAAATATATTTAATTATATTCTATAATTACTGAAAACATGGTGTCAATTAACATTTTGAGTAATTAATTTTTAAATTAACGCACCCTAATAAACTTGGGTAGTTCTGTACAATTACGTTTTTCCTAGCTTTTTATTCCATGCGTTTAATTTCTTAATAGTTGTTTGTTCGTAGCAGAAAACTGCTTAAAATTAATTTAAAGAAATTCGTATCACTTTAGAACAGAATAAGGTTATTTGAGATTTGAAGGAAATAACATTATTTATTTCTTTACATGCAGATTCATATTGAAAGATACAAAGTGTATTCATTCTCTGATAAATACTCTACGATTTTAATATTTTAACAAGAATTAATTATAAGTTCTAATAAAAATATTTAAATTTTCCAAAATATTTGTAGACAACTTGATGACAATCTTCCATCAGTCGGAAAAGCATAGCAGGAATATTATGAGCAAGTCTGCATAAAAATGCACATAACACACATTTCAGTCAATGTAAAGGAAATTAATCTTGATTGAAAACTATTAGACACTCGAAAGATTATATAGTGTGCAAGACAAAATTTTTCTTAATATGTAAATGCATTGCATTGATTGAATATCATGTGCAAATTCTCTTCGTAAAATATATTATACAACATAAGCTCAGGAAAGAATGGGATGGAAATTTCTAGTGATATATATTATAACATCGCTTCTTAATTATCCAATTGTCTTCTACCCCCCCCCTTTTTTGTTACCCGGCACCCCAGGTGAAAAGGCGCACAAAATATGGTATCTTTTTTCAAAGCGGGTGATAGTTAGGCACACCTATGTCAGCTGCTAAGTCCATTCTTTGTTCCATTTAATACGTGGTCATACAACACATGTGTGGAAAGGATTATCTAGCCGTGTGTTGACTCGTAGAGATGGCGAATATTTTTCTACGGTATTGCTTTCCAAATAATAAATTAAATCAGCGTGATCCAGGGACATCTGCTTTTCAGTCCCAAAATGATATTATATTGAAGAGTACTTGCAATCGCCCTTGCCAGTGAAGTATTAGAGACGTACGAAGGCAAATAATGAAAAGGTGTACCTTGTGGCCGGGCATTATCTAATGTAAGCCAAGGGATCCATGAAAGGAAAGAAATACTGTGAGATGTAAAATCTTGATCACGTACCCCAGTGTTGTCAGGGTGTCACAGATGAAAACTGAACAGGTCTGATAATCTAATGAAAGAGCACCACCCCATATCATAACTTCTAGTTAACGTTCAGTGTGATGAATGACAAGCATATGAATATTCCACCACTGCCCTGGATATCTCTACATGTCTTTGCTGATCATTAAGGTTCAGTTAGAAGCAGGGCCCATGGCTGAAAGCAATTCTACTCCATACCATGCGAACGCACTAAGAGGTGTGCAATGTTGAGAAGCAATGACCGTGATCTCAGACCCCCTTTCACCGAGTCGCCTGTAGGAGGTCATTAAATCGCTGCTATTGAGGTTATACGTTGGATAGCATAGAAAGGCGTATCAAGAATTGTTATGACTGATCAAATATCTCTGGCCTTTCTATCTGTAGTCACTCTCGGTCGACCCTATCTTTTTGAAGCTCTTTAAGGCAATCGTCGTCTATTGGCTATCACTCCAACTAAAATATCGAGTGACCTTGTGATTTGACCACCCTACTTCCATTAGTTTAGTTATATGCCCTTACTAAAATGGTGGCATCTGCTCAAACCGTTCGCTGAAGCATTTGTACAGTTCACGTGGTCAGTGGCGTAATGGAGAATAATGGGGTCTTCCCGCAAAGTCAGGTTTTGGGCCCCAAGCCGATCTTACAAAGGATTGCAACATTACTACATATCATAGGTTTTGGACCCCCTAAGATATCCTCTCTTCCCCCGTGATGCGGGGTACGTTAAGCCACTGCATGTGGGTCATCTGAACCTCACCGATGGAATTTATGTCTTAAGACTGAAATATCTTCTGTATCATCCGGATGCTGTGTTGCAGTGCGTAATAGCTTCAGCTGATCAATCATAGGACCCCATTCGGATAGCTACTTTTGATACGTCACTTTTTATGTTATACAATATAAATCTAATAGAAATAATTGGCGAAAAGGGAGTGATACGCTTGTTTCCTTAATGTAATGAAACATATTTTATGTGTTTTGTTATTGTTTTTTTTTCTAATGAGCAGGAATTTTCTTTCCGACTCACAGATCACGGATGCGTTAAGGAGAATGCTTGTTGGTCTAAAAATTGGCAAACTCATTTGTTACTAGTCATTAAAGCAAGTGTATATCATAAAAATCAGGTGTATTAAGCAATGTTGTTAGTTTAAAAATAGAACAATTCACTCACGGGTTTTTTTCCCTTCACAATTTTGAACTATCAAACGACCCCCTAACGACACGTGATTTAAGATGACAATTTTTACTGATTAGTAGAGATAATTGCATAAAAACTGGAATTCAGAAATATGACACAAGAAATCCAAATACTTTGAAAGTTAGTTGGGCTATAAGTTTCTTTTCTAATATTAACTGTATTTAAAAAAATACAATTTACAATTATAATATTTTTCTTTCCATTTTTTAAATATTTTTAGAAATAGATGGTTATAATTTACCTCTTGGGGTATAAACATCTTTGAAAAGTCTTCTATAGAAAATTCTATACCGATCATGAAAAAGCTAAAGGTGTTCCTTTTTTTTTTTGTCTTGATAACTGCTAAATAAATATATCTCTCTATCTCTTTCTTTCTCTCTCTATGTATAAACCCAACTCTTTTCAACATGGTTCCTTGGAAAACCGTGCAAAAAAAAATAGAGTAAAGAAATATTTGCAAAGAAAGTTAATCCATATTACATATTTATAAAAACAAAATTCATTTTCATAACAAAAAAAATTGCACATACAGTACACTGAAAAATTCAGTCTGTACCATATAAAAATTCAAACTGAAATTAGGAATAAAACTACTAACAACTATATTCACAATGCTGCTTAGTAACAAGCGTGCACGTTTTTTACGAACTGGATCAAAAATACACTCATGTCCATAAATTAAGGATAATGAAGTTCAGGCAAAGAAAGAGACAGAAGCAAAACAAATTTGACTTATTTGCAAAGTCTATTTATTAAACAATAGTTAAAGAGCAAAAAAGATGCTATATGTTTGACATAATTAATAAAAATTGCGATTTTTACTCCCTGGAGCAAATTTCAAAAAAAGAACCTATTTACAAAAAACAGTATAACATGGTTAGTATGATGGTTAATACGGAGTATGTCTCCCGGACGATGCAATACAGGCCTTACAATACTTACGCATGCTGAGTATCAAATTATCAATCTGATCTTGGGGAATATTGCACCACTAATCAAGCAATGCCCTCCGAAGTTCCGGTAGATAGGTGGGAGGGGGTTGACGGGCTGCAATTCGTCGGCCAAGCATATCCCACACATGCTCTATTGGGTTCAAGTCAGGTGAGTATGCTGGCTAATCCATACGGGTGATATCCTCCGATTGAAGGCATTCGTCTACAATGTTTGCACGGTGAGGACGGGCGTTGTCATCCATAAACAGAAATTCAGCACCCATGGCACCCCGAAACAAACGTACATGTTGTTCCAGAATGACATCCCGATAGATGTGGCCTGTCATCGTTTCACTCTGAACATGTAGGTCAGTTCTGGAACCAAGAATAATTCCTCCCCAAACGAGCCATCCTGCACCACCGTAACGGTGTCGTTCAATGGTGTTCTCTTGGTGGTAACGGGTACCTGGCGCTCTCCATATGAAAGTCCGGCGAGAATCAGACTGCAAAGCAAACCTGGACTCGTTTGAAAACATCACACAAGACCACTGTTGCGGTGTCCACAATCCATGCTCTCTATTCCAGGTTAATCGCAGGCGACAGTGAGTTGCGGTAAGGGGAACACATCTGACAGGCCTACGAGCATATAGACCAATGTGCCCTAAGCGTCTGTACACAGTCTGCCTTGAAACTGTCGTACCGGTAGCTGAAGAGAGCTGACGAGACAGGTCTGATGCTGTGCTCCGTCTGTTTCTTTTGGCAGTAACTGCCAAATACCGGTCCTCATTCGGCGTTGTAACTCGGGGTGACCTGTGCTGTAACATCTACTCACATTACCATCATCTTGGAATCGTTGCCAATGCCTGGAGATGACATTCTGGGCGATTCCAAGTTCCTCGGATATTTCCAGCTGGGTATATCCACATTCCAGTCGTCCGATAATTCTACCACGTAAAAAATCATCCAAATGCTTCCTTTGTACCATAACTATGCGGTTATTGCACTGAAAGGCTTTTAAAGCGCTTGTGAACAATTTTACTTCTTTGCCACCATTCCTTATATACCCCTCTCTTACACTCTCGTCATTGTGACGTACTATCGACGCCATCTGATGGTTTCCTGTAATTTGCATATTCTTCTTCAAGATGTGTGTGATAATTCTACAGGTGAAATTTTTATTTTAGAGTTCAATTTCTGTGTGATTCTGAATTATCCTTAATTTATGGACATGAGTGTATTACCATTAGTAGTGTTAGATACGTGTAGCGTAAGTGTTGGTTTTATTTCAAATAAAGAGAATTTCGCGTGTTCATTATTTACGGCCTCAGTTGGTTTTATGTTATAGAGTCTGTTATTAGCAATTAGTTCTTTATTTTATTTTATTTATTTATTTGCTTTTGTTTCTCAAGGTGCTTTTAAAATTCTTGATATCCTTCTTCTCAAAACTGAAGATTCAGCTGAAATTTTAATACACGTTTATGGTTAGGATCATGAATAAGAAAATGTTGTTCCAAACTTGCAGCACATTTCAAGCCCTCGCGAATTAAATGAGCTGTTAATAGTTGAACTTCACTCCTGACTTCGTCATTATCGACTTTTTTTTAAATTATGAACTGCCATTAATTCGATAAAACCATCCTCATCCAAAGGGCGTGAATCCTCAAATTTCTTAGGGATTTTTGCTAGAATAAAAAATTTGCGTAAGCAAAAAATTTGTTGAATTCGTGTGAAAAAGAGTTGGGTGTGTACTTATATAAATATATATATATATATATATCTGTGTGTGTATGTGTATAGAATTACTTTTTTTTATTTATGAATTTATATTTAATTATATTATTATATTATTTTTATTATTAATTATATTTTTATTTTTTTCTTATCAATAGAAATGATATATTTCAGGTGTGTGTGAAAGGGCACAATATATTTAAAGGTTATTTGAAGGACCCAATTCGAACAGCAGAGGCATTAGATTCTGAAGGATGGCTACACACAGGAGATGTTGGAATGTGGTTGCCAGTAAGAGTATTTTTATGCAATACTTCTATTTGTTTAATGATTAGAGTATTATGAGGTTGGGATATAGAAATGCTTCCCAGACGGTTCTTTCTGCATACAACCTATTTCAGGGTATTTGATGCTGAAAATGTGATAAAAAAAAGTATTATATATAGTGGTGAGCATGATGATAAGCCTATTTCAGTTTCTTGTATATCAAATGTTAAGAATGCACACCAGGTATTAAAATTTTTGGTACTGACGTACTATGGCAACCATATTTGCGACATGTAATAAAACCACACTAGCTTCAAAAACAGATTACGCTGACAGGAATATGGAGAGAGTTTGCGAAAAATAATATCTAGAAAGTAACAAGTTTTATAAATAAATAACAATCAGTAAAAGAAATCTAACAACCAATAATAATTACTTTTTTATTTTTTTATTATTGATTTTATATTATATTATTCATACAACCTCTGACAATAAAGTTCAGTAAATGAAGTCAAAATGGTTGATCTGGCAACACTGGCGAAACAAAACGTTGAACATGCATAGCGGCAGGTGTTGACCATTTACTCCCACATTAGTTCTGTTGAGCATCATTTGCGTTCCATATAAGACTTGTTTTACAAAGTGCTTGTTCAGTGCGTTGGTTCTTAACTGAGAACAAGAAAATGAATGAACAAAAGATCAATTTCAAGTTTTGTCTTAAGTTTAGCAAGACACCAAAAGAGACATGCAATGCTTGTACGTTTTCATGAAGATCAAGCACTTTCCATGAAGTGTGTGTACGAGTGGTTCACCCATTTTCGAGAAGGCCAGGGAAGTGTTTCTTTCAAAGCCCGCAGCGGAAGACCGGCGACCTTCCTCAGTGGCGAAAACATTGAGAAAAGGGGGAAATTAATCACGAAAGATCGTCGATTGACTGTGCGTATGATAGCTGATAAATTGCAGATTAACTGCGAATCTGTGCGACAATTCGTTACCCAGTATTTAGAGATACAAAAGACGTGGGGGGATATGTAGGGTACGACTCCAATACGCACAACAATGTTCATGGATTTTTTGTTCACGACAATGCTCACCCTCGTACAGCCAATATCGTGAAACAGTTCCTGGCAAAAAAGGAAATGGTTAAATTGAACATCCACAATACTCGCCAGACCTCAATCCGTCAGACATCTTCCAATTCCCCCGAACCAAACTCGCTTTAAAAGGAAAGAGATTTGACGATATTTCTGACATCCAACGAAACGTGACAAGGCTTTTGAATTCCATCCCAAAAGCGAACTTCTTGCAAAGTTTCTAGGACATGCATAGCAGATCTCAGCAGTGCATAATTTTGGGAGGTGACTATTTCGAAGAGCAATAAGGTAACTTTCATTAATATTTCATCTGCGTAAGACTTACAGGACAATTAATCGAACTTTATTGTCAGAGGTTGTATATTATTATCTTATCATATCAAGAGAATTAGAATGACGACAAGCAGAGAAATATGAAACAAACCTACAACCTGTTCGAAATCGGGATTGCAGATTTGGTGATTTATCTTGAAAGTTGGCATGGTTGCGATATTAAGTACCGAATTTATTATGAAAGATTCAAAATTATTTTCAAAATTTAAACGATTCTAAAATTTGGTTATTATTTAAAAATGACACAAATTATTTAAAAATGTGATTAGGTTAGATATAATGAAATATTAAAAATATAATTCCTTTCACATATTAGATTTATAAAAAAGAATATAAAAAATTATTATATTTAAAGAAACAAGGACTTGTCTTTTTTACCAAGCAATTTTTCAAAAGTTTTTTACAAATTAAAGAAATATATTGACATATGAAATTGAATAAGTTAAGAATATTTTGAGAGGAGTTAAGAAAAAAAAATAAAATGAACAATCGATCAAGAATAATTTAAACTGTTTAATCATTGAGAGGTATTTTTACATGCAAATTGATATGTATAATTTTTGGAAAATAGTATTGCAAGAAATCACTTTCTTATTCGTTTAAATTTGTCCTCCTTATAAATTCAAGACCCTTGTCTGGGAAATGCAAACGTATGTATAGAATCATGAATGCTCGTAAATTTAAACTATGAGCAATTTATAAAATGTATCGTCAAGTTATATTTATAACTTGGAAACGGCACATTTCAAAAACACATTATTCGTGCAGCATGTCTGAACTTTATTTACGAAATGTAATAAATTTGAAAGGAATGCACTTTTAATCTGAAGACTTCACACCGGCAGCTGAAAGAGATTTTCGTCATTGAAATAAAAAAGGCAACTATTAATTCGATTAATTAAATTCGATTATCATAAATATATTCGATTCTTATAACAAAATTAATTATGTGATCATGCTTCAAATGAATTTCAATTATTTATAGATAAACATATCTTCTTAATTAGGAAATATACTCGACAAAATGATGTTAACAATATACAGAGGATAAGAACAAATGATGGAACCGATTTCAAAAAATTATATTTTCGAAACCACTGCATATATTACAATAAATGATACATGAATGTAAAGAGAAATATACCATTTTTCCCCCACCAATGATCGACAGCACATCAGATCACTGTGATTTAAATGCAATCTTGGCGACAATGACAGAAAAGAGTTTTTGAGTATTACAGTATGCATAGGTTTTTCAGTTATTTTGGTGCAACTTCCATTTAGAAACTCTACTACGGAAAAGAAGCACAAACCAACAAGAGCATTCTTTGATGATATCCTCAATTTAGAAAGCAGTTTGCTCGCGTGAAAAGAAAAGCAGCAGCCGGCCAAGCGTCCGTGTTGGAAAAAGCAGTGGAAAGGGTGAGGCAGAGATTTGTTCGAAGTCTACGGGAGTTGCCGCTTGTAAACATGGGATACCCAGAAAACAGTATAAAAAATTTTACGAAAAAAATTAAATTTCCAGCCATGTTACACTGCTGGCCTAACGTAAATGCAACACCAAGAAAGACAAGAAATAGCACAACAAAATTTATTTTGTAGATAACATGTGGACTAAGTATCAAATGATTAAATTTATAGACTTCTGTGAAGTGTGGTTTCTGCCAGAATCAGTAGCCAGAGTAGCCACCATTGCTGGAGATCACCGCTGCCACACGCCTCGACATTGATTCAAAGAGACTTTGGATGTGTTCTTGGGGTACAGCAGACCAAACAGTTTCCACACGTTGCCAAAGTTGATCTGGTGTGGCAGCTGGGGGTGTAATCTGGGCCAATAGTTGAGCAACCATGAACAACATGTTTTCTATCGGCGAAAGATCCGGAGAGCGAGCTGGCCAGGGAAGCAATTCAATCTGGTGATTGACGAATAATCTTTGGACAATGCGTGCCACGTGTGGTCGCGCATTATCCTGTTGAAATATGGCTATGGCCAAGCCCTGCAGGTAAGGAAGGACAACTGGCTCCAACACCTCCTAGATGTAGCGCTGGCTGTTTAAAGTACCGGCAATGCGTACTAGAGGAGTACGAAAGTGATATCCAATACCGCCCCATACCATAATACCCGGTGCAGGACCAGTGTGGCGGTGCATAACGCAGTTGTTCAGCATCCTCTCTCCACGGTGTTTCCAGACTCGAATCCGACCATCGTGGTGTTGCAGACAGATGCGTGACTCGTCAGTAAAGACAACTTCATTCCATTCTGCCGCCCACATCCTTCTTTCATCGCACCATTGGCGGCGGAGACGTCTGTGGTTCTGCGTCAAGGGTAGACCAAGCAATGGACGTCTTGCGGACAGACCACTCTGCTGTAAACGGCGTCGATTAGTACGCGCAGACACTGAATGATGCGTTACAGACTCAATGTGCTGTTCTATGGTTCGTGAAGTGATTGAGCTATCCGTCATTGCCATGCGCACAATTTGCCTGTCATTACGTGAAGTGGTGCCCTGAGGTGAATGCGATCGACCACGTCGGTTCATCGTACCCTCCTGCGT